>CABFOW010008145.1:0-19458 GCA_902141385.1 Timema californicum | reverse complement strand
TAATAATAATAATAATAATAATAATAAAAAACATCTAACTACATTTGACATGGACATATGCATATTTATACCCTTTGAGGCTTTTCATTGTATAATATATAACAATGTATTATAACTACCCTGTCTGCATGAAACTATCTTTAACACATTGATGTATAATTAAAATTACATTCTAGTTTTGAAACTATAATTCTCTAGTATAGTATTTAACCCAAACAAATGTAAATAAATTGATAAGTATTTACTGACCTGTGTCTCTGTATCTCTGTGTATTTAAATGGTTTTGGATTCCCTCCTCCCCAGATACCCAAAAAATAATCGGCAATAGACGAGTGAAAGTACGTCGCCATATTCATGTTCTTGAAGTAACGTTCTTTGGCAGTGTCACGAAACTGTCTAAAATTAACAAGGAAAACAAGTGAGTTGCATTGAGTTTATTTTACGTGTCTTACTACCCGTCAGGGCTATCCGCATATTTATACTTTAAAAAAATAGGGATGAGTAAAGGCTAATTTAATTAGATTGTACTCTCATTTTCATGTGACGAGAATGGAAAACCATGTATGTAAACACATCTAAATACATTCGGCTTGGATTCGAACCCTGACCTGTATGTCCTGGCAAACAGGTTCGAACGAGGGTGACGTTTTAGACAAGTGCCTGCAGATACGGGCTATTTGAATTTTAATATTTCCTTTAAACATTTTACTACAGAATTTATTTATGAGTGTAAATTTAAAAGAGTTATAAAACATGAAAGAGAACTACAAAATCATAAAATATAACGACAACTTACCTGTGATACCAATTCATCACGCTGACCCCATCAGCTTCCCTCTCTGACAAATAATTTGGCAAATCATTTCTTATTCTGGTCCAAAGTAATGGTGGAATGCGGCGCACTGGTGGTAAATGGTATTGATAAACATCATCCAATACCTTGTCATCCAATGATATGAGATCTTCCAGCTCAGATTCGGACAAACCACTTTTTGCCGCTGTGATGTAAGCAAGAGCGTGGAACACTAGGATACGACCATGCTGGGAAAGGGAAATGGATTAATTCACCAAATATTTTTAAAAGAATTGGAAATATCTAGTAAAGAAAAAGTAAATTGTTTTAATATAATAAATATATATTGTTTTCAATTTAGTGAAAAGAGAATAAGTTATGTTTCTGAAATATATATGTTCGGTTGCAAGCAGTTACTCGGTAAATAGCGATAAAATCCAGGGATTCTACTATATCTCCTAGTACATATAGGAGTTTTGATATTTCATTTCAAATCAAATTAGGAGATTTTCACATAGCTTGGAATGCATATTACAAAAGATTTTCATTCAATTATAATCAGGAGCTATCGGATTGTAATAACCAATTTGTGTTAAGTGTCTCAAATGATTTTGAATAGTAGGTCGTGGAACCAAACTGACTGTTTTTATTTGTGGAACGTTTTCATTTAGAAATGTATAAAAATATTGGTATATAGGCAATAGCTGACTTTAAATTATTAGTACCTCTTGAGTTTTTACACCACTTAAGGATTGAATAGTTGAATACACCGGAATAATAATTATTCAGAGTCCCTCTTAGTCGTTTTGGCGTTAAGCACCTGAGGCACTGTTTACTACGACCAGAGCCTTCAAATATTGTTTTGTTTTCTAACATATCTAATGAAATAAGCTTGCTCCTGAAAATTATGATTATAAATGTTTAAATTGACTGAGCAGTGATAATTATTCATTGAACCTTGTAATGTACCTGATTTGACCTTAAAGAATATGTGAGAGCATTGACAATAATATCGTCCTAATTTTATAAACGTATTTTATTTTATTTAAATAATATAATCTATTACGTGGCGCTTAAGGCACTCCTTCTTCCAAGAAGGCACAAGAGCCACTATAAATGACGTCAGACTGCGTGACGTAGTACCTGTAAGGTCAAGATGGCAATTTAAAGTATTTATAAGAAAATAAAAATAACTTCCTCTTCTCAAAAGATCGATATGTATTTTTAAAAGGTAATTTGAGTCAGTTTCCTGTTCTCGTATATTCTACTGCCATCCATATGGGTTTTTTTAGTATTTTATTTTTTATAAACACAAGCTTCTAGAAGCTTCCATGAGCAATAGATATATACGAAAGAAGCTTCCATGAGCAATAGATATATACGAAAAATGGGGAGGTGGAGCCTCACTAGGAGATCAGTCCACTAGTAGATCATTCCTGTCCTCGATTCATACGATCGTGTTATCAGCCGCCTCTATAAATTGGCACGCTAAATGACATGATCAGTTTTCCGATCATTACAAACAGTGATTATTGAATAAATAAATAGTATCAAACTTTACAATTGTGCTATTATTCAAGACTAAATAAAGTGATTTATATAAGTAACAATTACTCACATAATTCAGTAAACTCTTTAATTGGCGCTCGATCACGGGGCTATAAATACCAATTATATTATATTATCAAAATACAGTACTGCTTCAATTGGCTCCCAATCGCGGGGCATAATAATTCCGCGTCGTAAAAATCGGCGCTATAAATACCAATTATATCGTCAAAATACCGTACCGCTTTAATTAGTGCTCGACCCCGGGGCAATTATCAGCTAATTAAACGGTAATCTCATCAATTGTGACCCACTAGAGCGGAGCCCGTATAACCAGAACGTTACAACCTAGATTTCTCCCATGTTTTTTGAAAATCGCCAGAAAATTTGGAAAATCCAATGAGTCTTTTACGGTAACTCAGATGGAAATGCAGTTTCTAAGCGGATAGCTAATATACACTATAATGTAGAAGTGAAATTCGACGATATTATTGTACTAGCATTTTAAAATTCTACTTTGTCAATTTTAAAAATAAAAATTTAGTTTTAAGATAAATATTTATAGTTTTTACATTTTAGCTTCTGTTTCGATGGGTAAAACACATAGTATGTATAAAATACAATTTAAATAGGGGACCTATTTTCTAAATTCCAGTGTTTAAATGATGTTAAACTAAGAACTTACTTTAAAATAAAAAATACAAACATAGTTGGAAGAGATTTAATTTGTTTTGCCGATCATAATTACGTAGTTATATTAGAAGATATGATCCTAGTATGAAATAAATGCCTTAGAGAAATCGTTCCGAGAGATATGATAAAACACAATTAAACATTTATTCTGTTCATAATGACCTGTTTTTCCACCATCTCAAAAAGAAGCATTATAGAGTCCATTACTGTAGATGCTAAGTGGGTGTCTTGTGGTTTTGTGTAGCTTCTCCAGCGACAGATTTCTGCAAATACCAACTTAACAAAAATGGGTAGTGAACACTTGGTTATAGCATTGGACACCAGCCTCCACTGGTAGTTAGTGAGGTCTCTATGAGCTGTCTGCATCCACATTCTGCATTAAAGAAATAAAACAAGTAATTAAGTATGGATTAATCAATTTAATTATACATGGATAGCGAATTGCGGGCGATCAAAATAATATTTTGGTTACAGATAAAGCCGTATCAAGTATAGGCCTAATATTCACACATTTTGAAAAGTGGCACTAGGACACGGGAATTGAACCTGGTAATTGTGGTATTAATGATAGCTCATCATTATTATTATTATTATTATTATTATTATTATTATTAGCACCGCGTATTACTACCCGTTCGGGTTATACGCGCTTACGTTAATATGTAATGGTAGGGTGATTGTGAGATGAATTGGAGGACTTACAGTTTAACGTGGGATCCGAACCATGGTGGAGCACTGGCATTCCCCACATTCACAAGTTGTGATTAATACACGTCTTGTCATAGATGAAAGGAGGGTTTGGCAATCAAATAAATCTGTGCCAGGACCGAGGATTGAGCCCCAGACCCTCAACAAAGAACGCAATTGTTAACCATGATGTCCACACGTTTATCACAGCCATAAATTATGAGTGAGGAATGACCCTGATCACAAGATGAATCATAGATAGCTCAGTGGTAAAACATTGGTACGCTCAGTCAAGGGTCCCGGTTTAGATTCCCGTGTCCATGTATCATTTTTCAAAGTTAAGGTGAGGTGGAAAGGGACGCGAGAAAAGACCAGTGATTTTGCACTAAAACTTTGTTTTTGTCCAAAGTAAATAAAATTGCTTCAGTAACAATGTTTAGATTAATTTTCTTCACATGGTGATAACAACATTTCTTGAATATCTGTCAAGAGTGTCCTTTTTCTCTTCATTCAAAAAGTTTCTCATCTAATGCCGCTCCGCTCAAGACATATATTCAACTGTTGATATCACCGTGTGAAGAAGAGCAATATTTTATTTATTTTGGTCAAAAGAAAGTTTTGCCATAAACTACAAAAACACTAACCTTACCTACAGTCGCCTACATGCTCACCAGTCACCTTAAGTAAATATGTTAAAAATATTGTTATAGCTAATGCCTTGTTGTTTATAAGTGTAGTTCCTTATAGTATTTCTTATAGTTTACTGCAAGGTATATCCATAATTGTCTTTGTTTTCCTAATAGTGCTTTATGAGTGTTTTATAATATTTTACTATGTGATGTCTTGAACGTGAAGTTTACATAATACACACAGTCACAAATATATATTAACTCTATGAAAACACTATTTATTGTATGTGTTCAGAGGGTAACTAAGTGAATTGGAAAGTGCACGCCTTCTGGAATAATTTATCTTCCGTTATTTTGATATTATTTAAAAATCACTTTGCTGGTACTTGGCTTATTCCTTATGAACTGTACTGTACATTATATACTATAAACTTCTAAATACTGCATTTTACAGTTAATTATACGCAGTATCATCGTGACTAATGAATGAATAATACCATATGCAGATTTCTGTGCAATTTGCACAATACTTTAAACAATGTACAAATAAAATAAAATATGCACAGTAGGCCTATTGTACTGTATTATATTTAATAAATTTACCTAAATATCTAAACGTAAATAAAATACAGCATATAATCCATTCACGGTAAGAATTGACATCTGAAAGGTCTTTTTCCCTACCATAAATCTACAATATAGTAGGATATTGGTAGGAAAAAAGACCTTTCAGAGAGTAATTCCTACCGTGAATGGAATATAGCTTAATTCCTAGTCCTAACAAGCCGGTAGTGGAAAATATATAGCTTGAATATAAAACTGACCCAGGCCATAAGCTGTAAACAGTAATAGATGTAAGTTAAGCTTATGCCTAGTACACAGACAAATAATATACCCAGACACTCAACCTCCAGGTAAAAATGGTTGCGCTCCTTTTGGAAGCATGAGTCCTTCACCACTAGGATCGCTGCGGTTAGTCCTATCATCACCCAGCAGTAACACTAGCGAGGCCCAGTGATGAAGGACTCAAGCTGGCAAAAGGAGCGCAGCAAAACCCCCGTAAGGTTGAGAGTTTGTTTCTTACGTGTCTTTGACTTAGTATTAAATTAACACTACAGAGACACATTAAACATACAGAGGTGACAAAAACCAAGAATATACAAAATAAACAATAATTAGATCAAAACTGTCAGCGCGGACCCTTTTTGTTCCCCTTTGCTACCTCAAGTGTGTCGGGGAGATATTGCGCTGGAAGCAATGGAGATGGAGATACTGAGGGGTTGTGTAGTCTACGTTGTGTGGGAAGATGAATGGACGAGTGGTGGTCTGGATTCTCGTGATGTGAAAGAGAGAGATAGAGAGAAAGGGAGCTTGGAGAAAGGAGTGGGGAATGTTGTCAGCGACTCGATTGTTTCATAGATGTTTGGATGGAGTTAAGGACGATGTCAGCGACCCGAATTATTCGTAAATACTTTGGGGGAAATGAGGAATGCTGCCAGCTACCCAAATGAATAGTAAGTGTTTTCTGCTTTGAGGAAGAGATTGGTATTAATGTGGTAATGCATCTAGATCTGAAATATTTTGAACAATTGCCTGAAATAATAACCTACTGTTTGTGACTGGACCGACCCGATATTCTTGTTTCAGAACTATACATTTGAGTGACCCAGACACATATTAGTTTTGTTTCCTAATACTAGATTTACATTTCTGTGTTAGTCATAATATCTTGGTTTCTTACACCTAGCATGTTTAACTATAATTACTACCCTTTACATTTATGTAAGTAAAAAAAATTATTTACATGGTTTATGAATTATGACAGAGTTAGTTTTATTCAGCCACGAATAGTTTTTTAATGGTTTATTACCAGAGCCCTGCGTTTGTGGAGTTCGCGATAATTCGCGAATGTTAGATATGACATTTTTTCTTTCAGATGTTCACATTTCAGGTTACCCTGATTGCAAATATATGCTCAGAATTGTCGCGATAATTCGCAAAATCGGCGTTTTAGCACGATATTCGCGATTTTAAATAATGTCCGCGATAATCGCGATTTAGTCGCGATTTTCGGCATTCGCGCTAATATTTTGGGATATTGAAATATAAAAATTGAAAGTTTTGATGGAAGAGAGTGATGGCATCGAAAGTTTAAAAATTGAGAATGTGCTGCTAGGGCTGAAGACAGACAGTATGTTCAGTGACTTCGCAACAAAGTGTTTGCAAGCGTTGTGGCTGCCGATTTCAAATGCAGATTCAGAACGATATTTTTCTAGGTATAGTTTAGTAGTAACAGACCGCAGAACCACAATGAAAGTGGATAACATTGTTACCAGCTGCATGTTGCAGTTTGGTGATGTTGAGTAGTTATTTTGTATTTTTCTAGCCTAAATTGAGATTTAAAAATATAGTCACAATTTTTGTGAAGTAACAAAATGATTTTTGTGTAATATTTTGTCTTTGTGACTTGTACATACTTTTCCCGGACCAGCTGCCGCTAGATCTTACTTTTTTAATAAGTTGACAGCACATTTTTTTGCGGGCTAGTGTTTTTTACCGTTTTGTCCAAACAAAATTTAATTTTTGGTTTTCACTTCAATATGTTTAGTTTACCTGTTTCAAACATTGTCCTGGAAGTCTAGTTTTAACCCAACAAAGTCACCTTAATCACGAAAGTTTGGTAAAAACCACTTTTTTAACGCTTTTGTCTTAATTCGATAATTTCGTCGCAAAAATAGGATTTTTGTAATTCACCGCTTATTCACCGCTTTTGGGAAACTTAAAAACAAAATTGGACTTTTTTTATTCACCATAAAAGCAGGGCTCTGTTTATTACATTGCTCTCTGTTGAAGGGTGCAAGTATTATGGACGTTAGCTCGTGCTGGTCGCGGTGGCTTAGAAGGCGCGTTCCTTCTGGCCTTGGTTTTAGGGGCTGCCATATAATGTAGCGTAACAAACCCCTATGGTTTATTTAAGTTAAACATTTTTGTCTTTTGTTTGTTTGTTATTTCTGTATCCACCTCTGAAAAGGCTGGCTGCTATAGTAATCAAACTGCTTCGATAGCAGGGGAAGGTGGAACTGCCCGCGTTGCAAGCAAGACAATGGCATTTATAACACATGTACCGTAGAATCTATAAACTGGTGTTTGAAATTTTTGTCAGCTATTTAGAGATTTGTATTTTAAATATACATTTCTAACCGTGCACGTGTCCTTTATTGAGAAAACTCATTGTTATAAAAGTGTTTCAACGTTATTTTGTCATGAATGTTTAAACTGTCCGTTATAAATATGAATAAACTATTGAGAGGTGTCCATGAAGCGATGTTTCACGGCAATTTTAATCCTACAGATTTTCGATTCGGTTTAAAATATATTTATGATAAAGCCCAGAAACATTGGTCAATGTATGTTGTGGAAAGTGTTAATTCATATACTGAGGATCTATGTTAAATACTCAGAATACAAAATGATTAACCCTGAGCCGAACTATTAATATTAATTGGAGTTGATCCCTTGCCTTATGACCTGCATAGCCAAGTCTTCGCCGAGTGCTGTGACCTCAATGAAGTGGTCCTCCACGTCTATCATACGTCTCAACAAGTGGTAGTCCCGTGACACTTCGGGATTATCCTCCTCCGCTGCACACGACACCAACAACTGAAAGGTGTCAGTAGAAAGAATACAATACACGGAGAAATGTTGTGTTTTTTATTGGGAATAAAATTCATGAATGTAATTTAATATAATTAATGTGTTTGTGAATAATTACATCAAATGCAGATATAAAATCTCCACACAAATACAATTACTTGGCAAACACTGATGGGCAGTTCGAGGTTCAAATCTAGACTGGGTGCCTTAAGGAAGGATGGTTTCGCAAATGTGATTTATCATTGTGGTTTTACAAACCTCTTCTCACGCTAATTCGGAAGAACTTCCTTTAAAATAACTTCTCATTCCTACACTTAAAGAAAATTAAAGCCATGCCATAAAACGTACTAGTTAAAACACCAACAATAAAATAAATAATGTAAGCAAACAGACAATAACTGATTTAAGCTTAAATCAGTTTTGCTTACATTATTTATTTTATTGCTGTATATTGAAAAATGACGAGTTTGTTTGTCTGTCCGTCATGAGTATTGCGTGATATCTACTGCATGCAGAGGGCTGAAAATTTAAAATAAGTAACCTCTGTGTACAAAAACATGCGCCTTGAAGCTGGAATTTTACATTTTTGAATAGGTTTTATTAATTTTATTAAAAACTTAGTCGGAAGAAACAAATTGAAGAGTTTTTTTTGTCTGTTTGAAGCAAATAAAAGCGTTCCCCGGGGTAACCACGCAATACATTGCGTGGTCACTTTGGGCAACACCGGGTACTTTAGCTAGTGTATAATATACAATGATCGATATATGCTATGGATAAAATGCAGGATAGTTAAGGTTTGATTCCATTATCCTGAATTAAAATGTATGCATCTAATAGAGCAAACAATTATTTCTCCACCTTACAATGCAGTGGTAATCTCAAGGGCAACCATGACACCTTGTTGGCATCCTGGGCCCCAGTTAACTGATCCACGGAATCCAGAAACAATATCAGTGGCTGTTCCCTGCTAGCATTTGTCAGTAAGTGCTTGAAGTGCGCTGTTAGTGGTACTAAATCAACTGGGATATCCTCGAATGGAAGCATGTAATTGTATGATATCTGAAAATATAACATAATAGATAAATATATTAGATAGTCTTTGAATAGTAACACATAACATACAATCTATATAATGAGATATTTTAGTGAGTGGTAGATTTTTAGTTTATTTCAAATACCATATATTTTAAAGGGTATACAGTTTTCTTTCATAAGTATTTTATTTATCTATAAATTTACATGGATTAAGCATTTCTGAACAAACATAGTTAAATAAATTAAGTTACTCCAACCCTTTTTGGTTCTCGGAAAATACAGAATGTGTGATAAAATAAAAAGTTTTTGCAATTCTGTCTATCCCCAAACAGGTCTCATTAAACCATTTTTGACGTAGGGGGGAGATAGTCCCCCCCCCCTACACTTCACATGTGACCTGGTTGGTCCTTTTGTAGACGGTTGCACACACTGATTCCCCCGCACGCAGCACGCCCATCACTCCCTAACTCGGCACATTTGCCGGCATCGCCCGCTATCCCAGTCTNCCCCCCCCAATCTCACACGACTAGAAGGGGGGTCACGACTCCCCAGATTCGACTCCGAGGTCACCTGCCGACGTCGACGAAGGGGTTCAGTACGCCATCCCTTATTCGGGCGGTAGGGATGGCCAGGAGCGTCGTAATCGCCGATGCTCCTGACGATCATGTTGGAGCTGGCCTGCACCCGACTGAAAAACCTCTCCGCCAGCCCGCGGATACGGCTGTCCAAGGAAGGGAGGCCTGACATGGTCAGGAGAACGCGGTTTGGGACGCGGGGCGGGGCCCCGAGGATCAAGCAAAGGAACTGGTGGTATACAGAACGGATATGGTTGTATCTGTATCTACGGAGATAGGAAAATACGGGAGCGGAATAGAGCAGGATGGACATCACACAGAGCAGAAAAAGTCTGATCTTGTGGCCGTATTCCAGCGGACTGACCGGGCGCAAAAGAGGAGTCAGCTTCAACTGACGCCCCTGGCCCTACCCACCGCCGAACGCAGGTGCGGGTCCCAACTGCATTTCGCATCCAGGGTCACCCCCAGCCACCGGACTGTTGGCGACCACTCGATCGCGGTACCCTCCACACGAAGGTATACAGTTTTTAAGATATGAATTAATTTATCTGGAATTCAACCTTGTAAGACTTGTATTCAAGAAGAGTTCAGTCGCCACAGGATTAGTGGTAGATAAGAGCTAGCAGAAGATTTAAAAACGGCTAAAAGATAAACATAACTAAACACAAATATCTTGTTGTGAAGGTTTTGTGTGCTAAAAGTGACAGCAACTCAACAGATGGTCTTGCAGATCATATGGCTTGGCGATTGGATACATGAAAGTATATCTGGTAACTTTAAATATTTGTCGGGTACCCCTACCTCTACCGGAGATGTGGTATTAACACTTTGCCGTTTTTATGAAGACATATGTATAAATTAGGTATTTCTCTGAACATAGTCTCACCAAAACCTTACTCCTTTCAAACAAAATTAAAATAATTTTAATAAATGTGAAACAAAAATAGCTTTGAAAAAATAATATAGTGACATAATTACTCAAAACTGCGTTATACACTTTTACATTCTTTTGTTACACTGAACATGTTTTTATTGGAAGGTTTGTTGAGGATGATTATTTAGTTTATTGGCTTTCTATCAAGTTGTTTTTATGCATACTAAATACTAACCCAACCAAAACCCTATCTATTTTGTTATATTCATTTTTAAACTACTCCCACATGTGTGAAACACATTAGCGATTAACTGTCAACCTCAGTGGTATTATGCTCGTTTCAGGACCCCATGCTCGTGTGTTCAAACTCTGATGGGGTCGACCGATTTTTCTTGAGCAATAAAATTCTGTAGCACAACTTCCTTCGGAGGGGAAATAAAGCCGTTGGTCGATGTCGATTGTGACATGTAAAAGAACCCTGAAAGTATGCCTTTCCCAGCAAAAATAATAAGTGCTCTCACTCATTGAAATTTGAATATGCTGATATAATCAGTCGTTTCAGAAAGTGCACGTTAAATACCTTGTGAAAATATTGTTTATTAGTTTTAGTTCTCACCCTATGAGTGTATTTATTTGTCGACGTATTGATGAAAGTTGATTGGAATGGTTCCGGGCGTGCATCTATTAATATTGGCCAAAAAGACACATAAACATACATTCAAATTTATCGACAAAAGCTAGCACTATTGAATAAACTTAATTATTTTAGAGTAAGTAGGGTAGTGAATAAAGCTAGATGTACAAACATAGCTTATAAAATTGTTTGTGTCTATTTTAGGAGCTTCTTTTACATCAATTAACATCACTCACACCATTTTACTAACAATGTTATACAATACGTTTCTACTTTCTAATTACCTGGTTTGGTGGCCTCATGGTCTAGGGAGTCACTTTCACAGTAGACTAAGCTGGCGATGACAGGGAGATCGGACTTTGAATCTTGGTTGGGTGTAATGAGGTCAGTTTTTCAAAAAATTGTTTTCCACCCTCCATCTACAAAAACGTGGGTACACTTACTTTAGTTTCAACCCTCATCATCCCTAACTCACTAACGTAATTAGTTCATACGTGTAAAACCTGAACAGGTAGTAAGACCTAGTGCTTAGAAAAAATACTTTATAATTTTACTCGATGACGATCTTACCTGTTGGCAAATAGAAATGAGTGTTGGGGTGAGAGCGCTGCTGTCTGGCGTCGTCCCCAAAAACCTTATGACACTAATAGGTTTCATCCCCTTGAACCATAGGGTGGATGTTAAACTTGCTGACTTTGCAAGAAGGGAGGTCTTACCACAACCACCTTCCCCAAAAAGAACGAGGGGTTTTTCTGACTCTCCTAGTATGTAAGCTTCTATTTGTTTTAAATTATCTTCACGACCATAAAATACCTGTAACAAGAATACCCTGTTGCATTTAAATAAAAATTATTTAAAACATATACAAAGTAAACAATTTATAGCTCTTATATAATACACTTGGGTGAAAGAATGTATTTTATAGGCCTACTCTATTAACTAAAGCGTATGAAACCATAATTATACTAATAGAAGTTGAAACTGGTTTTTACTACTCATCATAAATAAAAATAAATTATAATGTTTTAGTAAAATAGTTTTAATACACTTTTTTTCAGTCTGAATTTTGGTTTGATTAATACAAACACAAATACATACTATTTTTGTGCATAATGGTTTTAAATAGGGGCACCTTTACAAGGGTCAAGATGATTCGGTAGCAATACTTGTAAAAAAAGGTTAAGTGGGTGGCGATGAGTAAAGGAAAATATTTAAAGAAATAAATTAGGAAAAATGGGAATAAAATGAAGGTAATATTTTAGCACCGCGTCTTATTACCCGTTTGGATTATACGCCTATGTTCTAATTGCACTAATGTGTTATGGATTAGAAAGGTTTAATTTAGAGGAAGTGCATCCACATTTGCGTGGAGATAGAGTGGAAAACCACCCTCAGTGCACCCAACCGGGATCAAACCCGAGCTTCCCATCTTCGGCAGTCTAGTCTAACACAAGAGTAGCGCGTTAGACCACGTAACCACCAAAGCGGGTATAAATGGAGTACCCTCCTAATAACTTCCAAGATTTTTGAATATTCAAGAATACTCCTGGAGAGGGCTCCTGGATCCTTCTTGCCTTCTAAGATTCTAATTTTACGTTGGGGGAACTGGGGGCCGAAAAGGGGTCATCTCCCAACATAAGTTTTTTTTTGTACTTGGGGACCACTGGTGTTAGATAATAAATCATACATTTGGATTATTAATATATACAGTTAGCAGAAGTACCTGACTTTGCCTGGGGCAATCACGTAATGAATTGCGTGGTTACTACGGACAACGCTTTTCCTTGCTTCAAGGAGACAGAAAACAATCCTCTTCATTTTAGCCCCTCTGACATAGTTTCTAATAAATTTTTAAAAATCTAATAAAAAATTTAAAAATGTCATCTTCAAGATGCACATGTTTGTACATATGGGTTACTAATTTTTAAATTACAGACCTCTGCCTGTGATAGATATCACGTAATGATCATGAAAGACAGACAAACAAACTCCTCATTTTATTAATATGAATTTAAAAATTTCTAAATTTCTAAACTTAGAAAGTTTGTTTTCTTTTTTATTGTTTGGGAATTTAAATAAAGCTAAACGTATTTTTTTAAAGAAAGTATAGCTTTCTAAATAATGCGTAAAGTTAAAATCAATTTGATATTACTTAATTGTCATTAGTATACCTTGACCGAATTATTACAAGCGTGTAGATGCTGCAATATTTCAGTTACGATTTGTCCCTGAGCACTAGAATCTTCTTTCCTCATAGCTCTATCAACTAGTTTGGTTATATTCTTGTAGAAGTGAGTAATAAAATGTTGCAGATACTCTTCGTGCGTCTCAGTGTCAAGACCTTCTCTTCCAATCCACTCTACCGTATACCTGGGAGGAAATTAACTAATGTAAACACTTTTTACACTTAAACTAGCAAGCAAGTAAATTATTTCTCGCTAAACTATCTGAAAAATAAAGTACACTATTTATGTATCGTTGTCAATAGGATTTATATGTTTTATTTAGATCGCTAAACAAACTCTAAATCAACAAATAAAACAGCGATTTCCAACCTTTTTCAAATCATCGAACACTGAACAAGGAGCTTTAATAATAATTGTTAAAGCACGCCATCAGTTTTTTTAAAGGAGAGATTGTATAGTTTAAGGAAACGAATAATAATATTGTGTTTAGGGGACCTGGTAGTCTAGGGGTAGGGTGTAAGACATATGTGTTAGGGGTAAGACATAGATTTATCTGATTACAAAACCCTTCCTTCACCTTTGGCAAAGTGTGTGCTTTCACGTTTTGTGTATGTGTGGAATACCAGGCCATCACCGTGGTTTGTAACCCACATTAAACTGTAGGTGCCCTCTGCCTTCCACCAACATCGTTCTCACGTATCATCCTACCATCTGTGGATGATAAATCCTTATGCTCCTCACATACAGATGACCTGTAGGGGTCTTAGCAGCTATGCCCGCACCCACCGTACGGACACATTGCCCAGGGCCGCCCCAAGGAGGCGCCCCAACCGGATTTTCGGAGACTTGTCAGTACCGGGAGGTGGAAAAGACAGTCTAATGCACACTTATATGAAGCGTGCGCGGGCCCAGAGCGCGTCTCTGCCGCCGTATGTCGGGCAGGTGCCTTACGCCTGGCGGCCGTGACCCCACCATCTGGGGATAATGGAATTCGTCTGAATGGTGTCCCCACCTAACAAATGAATTCCTCCATATGCCAGGAAAGCAGAGGTAGGATAAGGTCAGATGGCCAAGAACTAGTTTCTAAAATTTTTACCCCCACCCCATATTGTGTTTAAAATTTCAATAGCCTAATTTCTAATAATACGGTTATTTTTAAAAATAACGTTTATCGTGGATTTAAAAAGAGTTATTTTTATCCCTCAAATTTTTTCTCACTTCTTTTTGATCTTCCCGCAAACTTCCGCCTCACACCTACAGACCCTTCGCTTCACACCAATGGGCCATCGCACACCGGTTGAAAAACGCTGCCTTAGGGTTTATATGCATGCATAACGCATATATGATAGCAAATACAGTACACACCAGTACAGTGAACAATCATAAGAAGAATACATGGGTTTATAAAGAAACGTAGCGTATAAAGTCTTACTTAAATCGATTGTCCTTCATTCCTAACCTCTCTTCACTAATATATAAGGTCTCTAAAAATACTTCAATAAGGGATTCATTCGATAAACAATGTTAAATAAACTGTATCTTTTGAAACTTGAATTTAACTCTTTTTTTAAGCACCGCGTCTTACTACCCATTTGGTTTATACGCTTAAGTATTAATTGCGCTAATGCATTAGGAATTGGGAAGGTTGGATTTTAGAGGAAGTGAGCCCACATTTGCGTGGATGTATAGTGGAAAATCCCTTAGGAAAAACCACACCCAGTTCACCTGACCGAGACTCGAACCTCTATCTCCCCGTCCTTGGCAGTCGAGCCCAACACGACTAGCATATTAGCTATCTACGCCCCCGAGGCGGGTTGGAATTTAACTAAATTTAAATCTTGTCTGTACTATTAAATCGATTTCGATTTTTATTTGTTCCAGATTTTATTATTGTCATGAATATTATAGAAGACCTAATTTTCAATAATGGAATGAAAATATGTAATATTTCTCCTTTATTTGCAGTCATAGTTATTGACGCTAAAACAAAGAAAATTCGTGAATAACAAACATGCAGGCTACCACATGGCATTTAAAACATGAAGAAGATACGTCTTATTTTCGTCTGCTTGTAAACTGGCGTTTAATTGGCTATATCCTCTCCACACATTCTCATTGGCTGCTATGTCTCAAGTCCAATGATTATCTATACTACACTCCATGCATAACTAAGTTTATCAACTTTATGCATTGTACTCTATTTTTCTATTAAGCGCTATTATTGAAAATAATGTATTTCAACTTCTTCCGCAATATGTAAGTACACTATTCATTATTATTATTATTAGCACCGCGTCTTACTACCCGTTCGGGTTATACGCACTTACGCTAATGTGTAATGGTAGGGTGTTTGTGAGATGAAAGGGAGGACCTACAGTTTAACGTGGAATCCGAACCACGGTGGAGACCTGGCATTTCACACATTCACAAGATGTCTTGTCAGAGGTGAAGGAAGGGTTTGGTAATCAGATAAATCTGTGCCGCGACCGAGGATTGAACCCCGAACCCCAGCACAATAGTCTGACACCTTACCCATAGACCACCAGGTAACCAAATTCGATATTGTTTATGCGTTATGCATGAATATTTTACTCTAAAAAAAAGAAACTTTCCGGTTAGTGAGCACAGGGCTCATATTTGGAAAACGTTTAGTACACAAATGTAAGGAAGATTACTATTACTCTACGATACTTATGGAATATTATTTTATTCAATAAGATGTGTAGTGTATAGAAAAATATTAGGTGATACTTCATCTCAAAAAATTACCCACTTCTGCATGTTACTGTTTTCTATTTTATTTGGTAGCCGCTCATCTCGAAGATTGGCTAGAAGCTTAGCAGCCTCCGTGTCCAGACTTCGGTTCAAAATATCCAGGAAGAGGGAAGCTTTCTTCAGATTCTGTAGGTTTATGTTGTTGATATAACGGACGTAGGCTAAGCAATGATTCTTCGTGTTACTTACGTTTAGAATCCCATTGATTACTTCCCGTTCTGTCACTGCAACACAAATAGACAGAATAAATAAAAAAACTTATCAAGATGAACGGAAAGTTCAGTTTACTGTAAGAGTTAATGAGATAGGACATGCTACTACTTTATATTTTAGATAACCCTAGAGTTAATGTCCATGACGCTTATATTCTGTAAGCAAATATATACATAAAAATTATCAGATAAGTTTAACAATACTAACGGAATACTTTAAAGAAAACTAGTAAGAACAAATAATTGAAGAACAAACTATGTGGTTTGCACAATGAAAATGGTAAAATAAGGTGTTCAAAAGAGTTCTAAATTATTTTTATTATTTAATTTTTTTGTTGGATAACTATATTTTATTCTGTATTGAAAAAATGTACATTCTAATCTCAACATTGTTGGAAGCCTTCTCTAATATTATAATTATTGTATAGAAAGATATGATCATTTATATCAAAGTTTTATTGATTTACTCAATAAACTTCAATACCGGTACATTCATTAAAGATATTTTTTGCTAAACCTCTCAACCCCACCCCTCCCCCCAGCACCTAAATATATAATGTTTAAAAAAAAGTATAAGCTCGCTCGAGTAGGCCTACCCTTGAGTTGTAGTTGCGAATTCTCGGTTTTAAATTTATAGATATATCATGTTTAAAAGATACTTTTAATAATATCTAATTAACTATGTAGAATGTTTTAAGCGATCACAAATAGTTTTATTTAAAATACTAACTAAACGAAACACCACTATTTGTTTAATTTTAAGGACACAAGTTTACTGTGCCAAGGCTTATTATATTCTTGAGAGATTTAAAATATTTGATGACACATTCTGATTTGGTTCATAACAAATTTTTATTTATAACCTACCAGACATGAAGTAGTTATGCATGGTATCTTTATCAAGCTTTCCGTTATTGCCAAGGGTCTGTGCTGCTTTTCTAAATAGTTTCTGCATCTTTGCCAATGTATCCCACCATACCGCCTGATCGTGCTGCTGCAATTTGGGGATACGCTGAAAGAATTGTTTTGTACAAATATAAATTGAGTAATCAACTAATAAATTGGTTACACACTATTACAATGAGGATATAAATATTGCACATCTGGGCTACATCATTTGTAGTTCATGTACTAATTGAAGATCCTTTTCCATAGAGGCTCTTTTCATGTCCCTATGAGATGGGATGATGGTGATGTTGAGTATAAGGGTGTGGAACCAAAGGAAACATTTAAATCTAGCTTAAGCCTAACTAATCAAGCCCTAGTAACAGTTGGGATGATTCCCCTTTTGTGAAAAATACACAAGATACCAAACGGGAATCCAGGCCAGTATCCCTAGACTCATAGTCAGGTGCACTGACAACTACACCACGGGGCCGGTTATTACAATAAATAGAACAGTTACAGGAAACGTTATTTTTACTTTCTTGTAAATGCAACTTTTGTATTATATAAATAAAAATGTCATCGAAAATGACTATGGTAATTTATAAGGGGACTTAGGATAGGGTTAATTGTAAAATGTGACAAAAGTGGAGTAATGTTACACACCATTTCTTTCAGGCAAGATATTGAAAGTAAGAACATGTTCAGTGAAAACATTTATTATTTTTTTCCTTAAAATAAAGTATTGTCCATAGTGTACAAAGCGGCCCCCATACATTTTGAGACAGGCGGCAGCGCATTGCATAATGCTATCCTGTACACGCTACAACATGGCAGTATCGACGATTGTACAAGCAGCGCGCGAGAAGGCACACAATTACCACTTTACTCCCATTTCAACTCCTTGGGTAAGTCCTTTCTATTCACTCTCGGATATATACTCTAAAATGTGACAGTGCTCTATCGTGTTGAAACTACAACCCTTGTTTCACAGCTAGGAATAAACATTCGAACAGGCCTAATAGAGCTGTCTCAATAAAATTATGATAGTCTTTGGCATTTAGCTAGTGTGGTAGCAGATATGAGCCTTTGGGGACTTCCCCCACGATGTCACAAAGATGGCAAAGCAGACTTGATATCCGTTTGAATGTGTAGCGTGTGAATTGATTGGGCCGTACTCAAAGGTGAATGTTGTGGTGATTGAAGACTCCTTCACGTGTAAACGAAGCTTTGTCAGGCCACATAATAATAGTTCACCTATTTCGAAAAATAGTCATCAAGCTAAGTTCATTGTTTTACTATAGGATGGAATTGTGATAGCTTATACTTGTTTGTGTAGTTGGAATTCAAACACGACCGAGAAGTCCTAACACAAACGTTCACTTAGGAAATATCAAACATATTTAGCTACATTTTAATTTTCAGTAACCAAAATTTTGCAACGACGATATATATTATATTATCCTTGAGATTATGTGCCTTTACGTATATTTAATTGCCATTATAAAACCATTAATAAATTTAACACAAGGAATTTTAACACTTTACTAAGGTATAGGTTTTTTTTAGGGTAGTTAAGAGAAAAAAAAATTGCAAAATATCTTGAGTGCGTGACCATTTCTTCGGATTGACAATGTAACATTTCAAATTGACTCATTCTCTTTCAGGAATCTGAATGTAACATTTCGGAATATGTGTGATCTATTATCAAGAATTGATGCCAAATCTTGATTTAATTATTCTGCTTCTGATAAATTTCCGTCGTTTGGGTGCGATGTGTAGTTCCTATTCTTCACTTTTAGCAATATGTGGTATCTAAATAAAAATATATTTGAACTATGATGAAGATTTTATATCGTTAGGTTAATTTATCCAATTTTGAGATTCATTCAAAACATACCTACAATAATATAGACTTGGGATTAATACCTCTGTTTCTTCTTGAATATATTAGGCCTTGTAGTCAGAATTATTAATCAATATCATGAAGTAACCAACTGGCTTAACTTCCACAATGGTTCCATCAACTGACCCTACAAATAGCTTAAGCATTTCTCATGTGTCATCTCTATCTAATACAAATATACTATTTTTGGGATAATGGAATTCCCGTATTTCTATGAACTAGTGTACGTACACTCCGTCGAGTTTGAAAGGTAGCAACTTCTAGTTCACTGAACCCGCGAGGTATGATATTCCTCCACACATAACTGCAGAATAGTTTGCCTAGCTACGCCCGACACCTAAATAAGAGAAGGCCTTAAGTCGTTAAATTATT
>CABFOW010008144.1:0-19463 GCA_902141385.1 Timema californicum | reverse complement strand
ACAGAGCCCTAATCCTTCCGGTACTAGTATACGCTTGCGAGTCATGGAGCTACGCCGCGCCCACCGTGCTAAACCAACTCCAGATGGTCCAGAACAGAGTCCTGCGATGCATTCTGGGGGTGAACACAAGAATAAGCAACGCGTTCATCCATGCAGAGACTGGCACCAAGACTCTAAGAGAACTATTCGTGAAACGTGACAAAAACTTCTACAGTAAAAACATCCTGTTGGAAGAGAGCTTGATAGTAAGAAACCTTGGGCAGTACAACCCCCAAGATCCTAGGCTCTACAAAAAGCCTAGACTGGAGTATAAGACCCCTACCCAGCTCCACAAATCCACAACTAGCCTGTCCTATTGCCAATCTCCTATTTCCTAAACTAACCCATCCACACTAGCCAATTAGACAAAGGTCAAGAAATCATTTCTCACAAATTCACAATCACTTATTCATCCCTCACTGAGTGTCTAATATTTACTTTTTGTTTTATTTCAGCTCATCGAGAACTCACACTCCCCAACTTACACATAGGGCCTGACTACACTTGTGTTTACCATCACAGTGTACTAGGGCTCTATATAGATACTTCACAACAGACCACACACTAAATTACACAACTCCCTTCCCAAACTCCATTTGCCTTCCACAACCAATAAACACGTTCACAAAAAGAGGTTATGGTCTGTGACAACAGATCAGTACTCTTAGGTATTAACAAGCCAACTACCATCTCTGAGGGTCGCTTCTGACACTCAGAGCTGGTAGACAGTCAAACAAGGAAGGCGCGAACCTTGTAACACTCGGGGAGGACTTTCTTTATAATATAGTATTAATACTATTTGTTAAGCATTCAAGATATACTCCAATTATAATTTACTTAATCATGTGTAGTGTGTTAAATATACCCTTCCTTCCAATATATAAACGGTGTGAGGCATAATTCATGATATATTAAATATTAAAAAATTTACAACGCAATAAAAGTATAATCCTTTAATAACAACCCTATACTTTAAATATATTAATGGCCGAAAATAAGTTATAAAAATGAACGTAACAATTCTTATGATAAATAAAACAAACCAAAATTATGGAGATATATTTTACGGTTACTGAGAAATGTGTACATTTATGTTGAAAAAAATACTTTTCTCGGGAAACTCGTTTAAAGTTGTAATCACTATGGTTACCATAGCATAAACACAACTAAATGGCTTTTATATAAAAGGAATCATGCAACACAAACTAATAACTGAGAAAACTGCATCAAAACTTTCATGAGTTCTATACAATGAATTATTTTTGTAATTAAACTAATCATATCTTAAAACTTCAAAGCCTCACAAGTGTAGGGTTATTTGGGTCTTTCTCTTCGTAAATGTCCTTCATCCTCCTCTTGGCCAAACTGGTCTTCTGACAACACTATTTTTACATTTCTTGTATTGATTTTTTCGTTTTCTTGTTTCTTAGTTTGTCCATTTTTAAAATGATTTTGTTACAGTTTGTCCCAGGGGAAATGCTTGATTATTAATGTTACTGTTTCCTTTATTGTAATTAGCTACAGTCTCTTGCACTTTAAACTCTAAATTTGTCTTTAACACAAACATCGATTTTTTAATCCGTGGCCAAATCAAAATATTCTATGGTTCATTGGAATTAAGTGCCTCACCATGTAAATATTTTCTAAGGAAATCGCTGTTGTTAGAACATACTTTTGGTACCTGCACCAGCTATTTGCACTTTTAGAGCACAACTAATGTGTGAGTGATTCATTGGTGGAGTAAAGGTGAAAATATTCTGCCCATACAGCTTTTTTGTTCTCCTCTAAAGTGAAAATATTTATTCTAATAACCAGTCGATAATAGGTCTGTGTCGTCCAAGTCATTAAATAGTTTTACTGTCTAAAAATTTTGTCCCAGCTATTTTACTTCTAAATTTTATATGAAGCGTACCAGTAAGCTTCTGCATATAGCCCACACACTCTTAATTTCTTAACAGAAAAATGTATGGTGTTTTGGTTGCACTCCCCCAACAGTTGTAAAGAAAGCATTATCTCCATACACTGACTAGATAATATTTATAGCAGAGGTTGTACAGAGCTTGAGGCTGCTGAAGCGTATCAACCATTATTTGTACTAACCGTTGAATAATTAACTACACATCATCATCATATTCTCTTTATAATCTTTTTCTGCACCTACAAAATTTTGTTTGCACCCTTACATCAATATATTTGAAAATCAAACGGTGAAGTGTGTGTCACGTACGGGAAAAACACTTAGTTCCTTGAAGATACACTTTTTTATCGTCGTCGGTGTAGCTCTGATAATCCACAATGATATTCATAATTTAAATGGTGGGTTAATGGGGGTGGGAAATCACTTATATTAACTTCAAAAATCAGCCCCCACGCTTTTTACGAAGGTGATGATGCTGCCAAGTTTTTCGTACACAATATGGTTGACGGTTTTGATGATGCCTGGGTGAAGCTTAATTTTATGTTTAGAGATCTATAACGAGTAAAATTCCAGTGCGAGATATTGCAGGCTAATAGATTAGGGATGAGGTCAAACGCCATCAGAAGGTATCCCTTAAGGTAGGCTTCTAATGTGATGTTACCACCCTCGTCCATGAAATGGATACCCATTCCAGAAAACAAAGTGTGGTCAGACATGGCGCTACTGTCGTTTAATAAATAAGCTTTAAAATATGTAGATAGCACTTGTTCCCCATACATGCACCACGAGACGTAATTCATGCAATACGTTTAGACACTGAACGGATTCTTGGTAGCGTCTCCATTGGATACAGATCCCACGATGCATCGTTTGTGCAGGTGTCCCGTGAATACGTTATTCAGTATGTATGCCTGAAGGAATGGTTATTGCTTTGATTTACATCCGTGTGATAGAATACATTGCGGGAATGATGGTTAATGCTCTGACATGAGCCAGCAGAGACAGAACGTGCTACTTTGACACGTTGCACTAGAAGACAGGCTTCTACTATGTGAACTTTAAATTGCATGATTTCAGGATAGGACATAAGACTGAACGCGTTTCGTAAACTTACTTATTTGACTCTTATTTCAGTAAAGCTCAAAAGGTATTTTTCTTAGTTAAACACATCACCGTGTAGATACCCCAAAAGATACACCACCCTACCTTTTGAACAGCTATTACTGGTCTCAAATCACTCGTTGTTACTTATGCCAACCACCTCAAACGTGTTGGGGGTTTCCGCGTATCGTAGGTCACATGTCAGATGTATTTTTTGGGGGGATCACTGTTGTAGTTGAGCAATGTCTTAATTACGATACGTGCGCATAAGTATGCTGAGTGGTGAGACTAGTTTTTAGTTTAAAAAAATTTTCTGGGCTAATGGTGATGGCAACCAGATGTTGATGGTGGTGATTTTATCCACATTGTTGAAAGAACCACTGTCTGGTTTCACAATATTCGTTCTGAGATAAAGTATGATATGTGAAAGATAGATATAGAATTTTCCTTGACTTTAAACAGTAGATTCGTCGGGTGAATCATTCGTGAGGGACGAAACATGTATTTACTGGAATCATTGCCCATTTTAGAGATTGTATTGTGACCGTAGGTTGGAAAAGAGACCGAGCTTGCTGCTGGCACACTCAAAGAACAGGGGGTGAAAAATATAGATTCAAACTGAAAGTATTTACGGCATTTTTATTCTTAGTGACTTTTTTGGTTGGGAAACGAAATAAGAATGAAGTATATGCCTTTTATGACGTAATTTATATCTTTATCAGGTCATCAGTGTATCAATATTTTGAGCCAGCTTTCGTTTAAGATATTTCCATCCTAATTGGCACGCTGTCATAGTTTTTTCCTGAAAGTACACCCATGGTTGGCAAAGTCTGAAAAAACATCGTTGCCTTTGTGAAACACCGATTTACCTATGGCTCTTTCACCTCCTGTCAGAAAAGTTATTGAGGGAACCTTTCCTACTACAGGTATACACTATTTATATTGAAAATGAATTAAGTTGAACAATAAATAGTTTTATTAAAAACAGAAATAACAAAAGTAAAGATTACTATAACATTAAAGGTTATACGTTATAAGCTTGATGCAGACAATAAGACTTTGTGAATTGTGAAGGTTTTGACTGTAGCTACAAGGGCTGTGCAGGTGCCATGCTACAGGTAGAAGTTTTTTTTAAATGAGATAACAACTAAACAGTTATTAACTAAAGGTATCGAACAAGATATACATATACATTTTGATCAGTTTTGCTTGGTTGGGTTTTAAAATAATATCCTTTAAACATTTCAGATAATGATAAACAACAGAAAGATCTGTTGATAACAGCGTTCGATGGATAATAAATAGGTGTCAACAAACTGATACTATGGCTGGTCTCTTTCCCTTTAGGTACTGCCAGAGCATTCAATAGTACATAAAATTCTAATAGCAATTACACTATGAGCAACACAAAAACAATAAGAGCCAAACAACTGGCAAAGAAAAAAAGGCATTATTTGCGCGAACCCCACTATGACTCTAGTGCAGTTCCCTGGTTTGCTTACCGAAGCTAATACTACACGAGAAGCGTGTCTACTTGACCAACCCAAAATAAAGATTTCCATTAACTCAACTGTGTTATGGAATACAAGACAGACAGCCTGGTTGTAGCCATCCAAATATTAAACAGATGCACATGACGTACACGGTGTCATGAGAAACATTGGCTCAAAATAAATTAATGGAAATTGTAGAATTTAGCAAGTCTATGACTAAGACATTACTACGTTCTGAGCCAAAGGCTCATAATGTAAAGACTGCATCATAAGGGGACAGGAACAATTGTAGGTAAGACTGATTTACTAAGTCAATAAAATGGGACTTGTCCTTCAGACTGCAGGACATGATATTTAACTAATTAACTGAAACGCTTCCATATTGAAGTCAACAAGACTTGAAATGAACTGTCTGTCCTTTCGACATGATATTAAATTAACAAAAATATTCTTCGACAAAAAATATAAAAAGGTATATATCTACATTGTATAGTGTTTTGAACAAACTAGACTCTAAGTCATAAGGACTTGACGACGTTTTTCAGTATACTCAAGTACTCGTAATAAGACGTCCTGGCCAGGCTGGCGGTGGATCTGACGGCCAATACTCCATGGTCGTCGTTTTTCTTCGTTACGTGACCTTGTAGAAGTTCCTCCTTCGACGCTGGGTTGTATTAAACGGGTATGATGTGAACCTGGCAGCAGCACTATATATAGTCCCAAATCTGATACGAACGGAACAAAACAAAAAGGGTGATAAGCTCAGGAATATAGAAAATGAGAAAGACGGATGAAGGCGGGGGTAAATAGAAGGGAACAAGGGACTGACGCTTGCAGGGTGAGGGGAAACCATAGTTCCTTGGATTGCCGCCAGTCTTTTCTGACGCGGAGTGGGTCAGTGTGTCGATCTCGATATACGATTCCTTATTTCGTTAGATGTAGTTACGAGTTACGATAGTGCGTGTGGCAGCCTTCATTGAATAATTTTTCTTTTCCCGCACGTGGAAAATAAATCCAAGGACATCTTGAAATGGTGATTGGAAACTAAAGCATCTTTTATTTAAATATATCTGGTTTGATTATATTATTTAGGCTTAATTATTATTTTTATGAGAATTTGTGATATAGACGTCCTTTACTATATTTTCTTGTAGACAGCATGGCAAGCGTATGTAACTTTATCCGACATCATCCAATGGCAAAGGGTATGCGTTAAAGTATCCATTCATAAATATGATAATATCAATCCTCTTCCCTGACATCCGCTTCAGTATTTATCAAAATACAATATTTTTGAACAACCACGTGTTTCAATTTAGGGAGATACGTAATTTTATTTGACTGAAAGTGTATTTAATCATCTCTTTGACTAAACCTACCCCAGGGTGGATATAAACAGAGATTAACCAGTGTTTGGAGACAAGTGTTTTTACAAACCTAATCGAGATCGAGTTTTATCCCTTCTATTTTCACATAATGTTGAATAAAAGTTAACTCCTCATTTTGGAGATAAACCATTCTGGCAATCTGCTGACTTTTGTTTGGTTTAAAAAAAAGTAGGAAACCTTCTGGTTGATCTTTTCCCTGCTTTCCGGCACTAAGCAAACATGAGTTTGATATGCATCCATGTTGGCAATGCTGGCATGCATAAATCTCGAGTTGGCTTTGATGGTCTTGGGGTAAAGTGCTTGCCTAATGTTTGAGGACCCGCTCTTCAAACTCAGTTGGAGTTGACACATTTTTCTTGGGCGATAAAAATTCGTTACACTCTTCCTTTGAAGTGGAAGTAAGTCAATCGGTTCCGTTACAATTGTGGTATATAAAATAACCTTTTAAATTATGCTAAAACCCTTTCTAGGCAAAATTGGTAGTCCTTTTAACTTTCGATCATTGAAAATTCTCGTGTGCAGATATAATCAGTCATTTAAGAATGTTCAAATTAAATATCTCAAATAAATAAATTAAAATAATAAATCTCGTTGAGGCGTCATGGTAGCTTTGGCTATGCCTTCTACTCAGTCAATGGACGGAAAATTTGGTTCTTTGGGGGGAGAGGGTATTATTTGTACTTTCAAACGTAAACATACAATAAACTCATATCTAAGTACTTGAGAGACTCCATACAAGAAAGTTCTACTGGTGGAAAAGCTTGATGCAATGAATGCATCCCTGGGGTTGAGGGCTCCTTTCTTTAGACCTTGTGCTGGAATACAAATTGCCTCGAGTCCTTGTGAGTATGTTTCATCTAATTAAACTTCCACTCCCACATTTGACTGGCCAAGCAACAGGCGCTCTTAACTTTTTCCACTAAGGCCATGGTAAATTAATAATGCGTCTTAATGGTCCCCATGTTGGATATTTTTGATAGGGTGGTTCTTTAGGATAACATGAGAGGTGAACATGCCAATAACAACCCCAGAGCTGGTAGATGATTGTGATACCCCCAACAATATAATTTGTTGTCTAAGCGTGGCTCTAGCATATATTCTTCAAGGCTGTCTCCCAAATGAAGAATATACACTTGAACCTGGTGGGCCTCCTAGATAAGTCATTGTACGATGACGTGGGACTGATTGACTGCACACTGTTAACCACCACTAGGGACGATACTCACGGTATGTTCCTTAATATGACTCCAACGATAAACCAACTCCACTGATCACAGACATAGCTTTGAATGAATCCACCTTAGCTTTTGCCAAGAGCATATTTATAAATTTTAGGCAGGCTTTCCTCAAGATCTCTAAATGATTCACACAATACAATTACCATTCATGGTTGAAATCAAATACAAAGTTTTATTAGATATTCTTATCATTCCACACATCTAAGTGCTCCCTTTGCCAAAATGACATTTCACCAATTCCAGTGTTTTTAATTTTCGGCGATGAACGCCTATAGCATACATTTTATTTCTAAGTGAAAAATAGGCGAACTATCCATTGGCTAAGGACTCGTACAAGACGAATGTAGAATGATCAGTGAATCGATTATTTGGAGAGTCCCATAACAAATTGATACGGTTTTTCCACTGTTCATGATTTCAGAGATACTGATGCTTGCATCGGCTACATACAGGGGCTTGGGGTGTCCCTGGGGTCTGGTATGCCTCCATTTGACTACATTTGTTATAAGTAGTACACAAGTCTGGGACTAAAACGCACGTGACGAGCTTGCTCATGGCGGTGGCCCAGAAATGTGTTGGACTTTGTGGGGCAGTGGTTTAGTTGCCGACGAGTGGTGGCGTTGGCAGATGGATGGGGTCCAAGCCTTTGGGTCCGGGCCCCGGGGGCCTAAGCTCTTGGGGTTCTGGGATTTTGGGCCCGGGCCTTGCCGTTCGTGTAGTGAGCCATTTTAGAGCTGTGGTGCTAGTATGGACAGTTAGTAGTGCATGTGCTAGATTATGGGTGACTCCAATCGTACGCACGAGTAGTGGGGAGTTACTTTCCCACGCACAATGGGCGTAATACCATTCCCATACACATGGGAATGAGTGCATATCGTAAGGTTATTTCTGTGAGTCCAGTTACTACCCTGGATAGGTGGGAGGCACTTGGTCCCCCTGTTTCGGTCCAACCAGTGAGGGATTGGAAGGGGAGGAAGAGTTAATTCTCGCCTCCCTGGGTATCCGGTCTGAACCGGATCATCCCACCCTTAGGGGCGTGGGGGTTGGTGCTTTTTAGGTACCGACCTGCAAACATCCCTAGGCCACGATGCCCAGTGGTGCTTGGCACCAATGATGTGCTGAGCCCATAGCACGTTGATTGTCAAGCTGTTCATGATGAGTTGGGAGTAATGCCAGGTCAAGATTGGAAGCTCATGGGTTTGAGATGAGGTCTCGCCCTCATGGTGACTGGCCCTACCCAAACTGGACAAGATTATTTCTGCCTCTGCTTGTTGTATGTTCCTTGTTTGGAAACCCTTACAGAGTGCCCCTCTTATAGGCCCCTGGGCACTATCCTGATTATTTTCAGGATTGGTGGATAAGCTTCTGTAGAGAGTGTCTGTGTTGGAATGACTGGGGGGAGTATGGACCCACAACTTATAGCACACTAAGAGGTTGGTAACTAATACAATTTGGAGTAGCTGATCAGGTCACGTCAACAAGCTCCCCATTGGCAACTAACATTAAAAGCTTTCTATGAAGTGCCTTATTCAAGGTGATTTTATACTCTGAGAGCTACGTTTGAAATTCTCTCAGTTCTGTGAGACCACCAGCTTTCAAAAGATAAACACGTGCACCACATAATAGTTCCTCTTCTTTATAATTTTTAATATTTCAACCCATTGAATTTTGTCTTAAGGTGTTCATGGCCATTCATACTGGTTCTCTTTTAACGCCACATACAGTTTTCCGGACAGTAAAGCATTGGTGAGGCAAAGTTTGTCAACGCAATTTTTAACGTCACAATTCCTTTGTTTTTATGGCTGTATGTGTTATCTAGACATATTTTATCCCAAGAACGTGCACTTCCATGATGGTGCTTAAAATGGCTGAGATCAGTGTATAGTGTTTAGTGAAACATCCGGTTCACGTTATGTAGCATGGCTCTTGAATCAAACGGACACACTCACTTAAATGAGGTGTAAAGGATTCAAAATAGAGTCCATGCTGTTCAACAATTAGCCGAAACGATAATCGATGCTGACACCATGGTCTTGCAGAACAATTTACACAATTGTAAAAACGTTCTCATAGAGCTTAAAACAAAATTTTCAAATGTAGGTTTCCATTAAACTACCCCTAAGTAAATATTCCTCAGAAAAAAACCCACAAACATCTAATCATAAATTCAAACATAATTTTTTGAACTTCTCATAAACACATCAATCTTAATATAGTTTGGAACAACATTTTCAGTAAACTATTTTATATACCACATAAAATAGTATATTTTATTAATAGAAAATCTAAATGCTTTAATTATTTGTTGTAGCCTCACGCGAGATTTTCATAAAGTTACACAGTCCCACTAAAAATATCCTATCATGTAGTTTATTAGTATGTCGTGACAAATTCAGCCTTTACTCCCAAATGGCTTTGGAGATTGTGTCCAGAGCAGAAAATATATGATCAATAATCTTTCATTGAACCAATTTTCTCCCAAAAAATAAACTACTGGAATTTATTCCAAAAGTAAAAATTATTTATTATTCACACAATTTAATGAAAAAAAAAGTTTGGAACCGAATTGTTAGAATATTTTTCTCAAATTACCCATGCATATATGTCATCAGCACACTTCCCTTGGACAAATTTTCGCCGAAGAAATAAATTACTAGACTTTTTTTTTCAACAGTAAGGATCACTTATTATTCACAAAATCAGTGAAAAACGTTTTGAGCCACATTGCTAGAACAATTTTTTCAAACTAACCCCAAAAATATGTCATCAACACAGGGCCGTAGCTAGAGTAATTGGTGTCTGGGGCAAACAGTAACATTGGCGCCCTCTCTCCCCACCCACCCCATTTCCGCCCAGTCATAACGGAGCAGTTGATGGTTTTATATCGTATTGTATACCTGTTTCAGATGTAATACAATAGATGTATAACAAAATACTTGCTATTACTAATGTGTCTTGCAATTATTGTCCCGTTTATAATTTGATAATTCTATTAAATAGTAACAAAACAAATTCCAGTAAATATTTATTATAATTTTATTTTATTCTTATTAAAAATTAACTTATATAGATAATATTATTCCATAGTCTGTGCTGATTATATGAGCTTAAATACATGTTGTGGTAAATAAAAAAAATTGTAAATAGTTTTAATTGAATGAAGAATACTTTTTGTTTATTATTAATTGCTAGCTCAATTACTTATGAAAATTGTAGAAGTAACATTATTGTTAAAATATTAACAGAATTATTTTATACTTACAGTTTCACCTTTCTAGCTTTAACAGCAGCAAAATCATTGACTATTTCATCGTAATTAATATTTCTAGCAATATATTTTTCTATTGATAGAGTTGCCTGCCTTGACCCATTGATGACCTTAAGTAATTTTTTATTATTTTCAGCTTACTAAAACCTCGTTCACCAGATGCATTAGTAACTGACAATGTTAAAAATAATCTGAAAGCAATTACTAAGTTTGGATAAGATGTGGCTATAGACATTTTGTGGATTAAATTTAATAGGTCAAAAGACGTTGCTTTTGAAAAATCTTGACTTTTTTCAAATAAAGAACTGGCCAGGAACTTAAAACTAGCTATTTACCCCTCTATTTCAGAAGTATCCAGATCCTTATCATATTTATTTGCTAAGCATTTTGCACTAGCTTTTAAATCTTCTACAGTCATTGAATGCAAAGACTTGCTCGTTAAAAAATTAATGTCATCCAACACTTCACTAAAACTTTAAAAACGCCATTCCATTTGTTCTAAGACTTTGTACAAAATAACATACTGAACCTTTGCTTTCCTGTCAAAACAGTGTCCTTACTTTCTTCCAAAGTTAGTATTTTCCTCTTCTTTACTCTTTTCTCCTCGAAAAAGCAGTCAATTTCACACAGCACAGATGTTCGATGCTTCATCCAGTATTACATCAATCCCTGTATCTCGGATATCTTTTAAGGCATCTTTCAATCCAGTCAAGTGACTAACTGCACGGTCCACGGACATATATTTGTGCTGTAGCTGTTCATTCACGCGGGAGATCTGATTTAGTATTTTGTCCCAAATAACAGAGTAACAAACAAACTTAAAATTAATTTGTTTATGAAGACTTTTAACCACTGACAAACAGTCATGGAATTGAGGGTTGTTAGAAATTTCCTTTAAAGGCCTCGACGACTTTATCAAGCTGTGAATAAAGTGGATGAACAGCAGAATATTTGGATGCCCATCTTGTATCGCAGTGACGCTTGAGAGTGGTAGAAAGTTTGTTGGATAATATTTCCCAGCTTTTGACACTGAAAGCAAACAATTTGTACAGTTCTTGTACTGTTCCAAAAAATTTGATAGCATCTGGAGAAACTCCAGCAGCGTGAACACCAAACAAATTCAATGAATGAGCAGCATATAGCATAAAACGTGCATGGCTGTTAATTGTTTGTATACGGGCCTGGACTCTTGAATACTTCCCAGCCATATTTGAACCATTATCGTATGTTTGCCCTCGGCAATTATGAATATCAAGTTCATCGGCTTCTTTTTGTAGAATCTCTTCAGTTAAACCAGCTCCATTCGTTTTACTAGTTTTTATGAAATCAATAAAATTTTCTCCAATAGAGCAAACACCCTCTGAAACCTTCACGTACTTAATAATCTGGCACATTTGTTCATGATGGGCTGAATCTGGTGTACAATCAAATGAATTTGAGAAATATTTTGCCTTTCTTATGTATTTTAATATTTTTGGCGTACAGTGTCACCTATTAAATTGATGAACTCGTTTTGAATTGTTGGAGAAAAGTAATTTGTAATTCCTTTTTTTCTTTGCTTAAGGTCATATGCTCTTTTAGCTGTTTATCGTAATGAGAAACAAACTCTAGCAAATTAAAAAAAAAATACTACAACTATTGGCCTCGCGTATATTTGTACTTGAACCTCGAAAAGCCAAGTTGTTGACTGCACAAAACAAAATACAATCAACAATAATTCTGAGAATCTACCGCCATTTCTCTTTTTATTTTATAATAATTTACTGTAGTTCAGTATCAATTGTACTGCCCTCTTTAATCCTTTTTTCAAAGTTTTCCCAGGTAACATAGCATTCACTGTGCTCTACAGACTTTTCATGCTCTGGAATTCGAGGGTGTAAATTTTTCCAGTCAGAAAATCCTACTTTTGGATTTGCCAAGCATGAATTAGAATGCTTTCCAAATAGCATGCATGGAAAACAGTAAATAGATTTTTTCTCTTAATGTAAATTAGCCGATTTCGCTTTACACTTTCTCCATTCAAAAGTTTTTTTATGGAACCAACTTCCGGTAAAATGCCTTTTTTCTGAATAATTGATAAAAGAAAACTACCTGTTTTATTTTGTTCTGGACCATGTTCAACTAATAAGCTTCTCATATGGTCATTCAAATCAGACCATGTTGGGGGATCATTAAAACTTAATTGAATTTTGGTTGGTTCATTTTCCAAATCCTGTTCCTGTACATCTTAATAAGGAGTAAATGTTAGAAAGGACTGGTAAAGATTTGGTCTAGAACCCTCTGAATGTACATTTACACTACCAGTTACATTCTTAGTTACTTTAATAAAGTTTTCATTTTCTCAAAGTGTTGATGCAAATGGCCTACTTTCAATACCTTGCTGTAGTGGTAGCGCAATGGTTGAGGGATCCACCTTCTTTACCCAACCCAGTTTTTGCCACTGCTTGGCTTGGACTTTTCTATCTGACTCTTTCTGCCTTGTGCTCCCGACAACTTTGTAGGCCCCATTTCGACACACACACACACACACACACACACACGTGGCAAAGTGTAATAATTCACACGCAAATTAATCAATAAAGGCATACAAATTTACAAACAATGCTAATCAAATAAATGTCATTACAGTGTCACAGCAACGAGCAAATTTCACATTTCAAATTTATACTGTCACACGCTTCTCAGATAAATTTTAATTACGTTCAATTTTCCGTTCGGGCCGTTCTCAGCATGGCTCCTTTCACGTTCGGTCGTTTTACTTACGCCCCTTCTGCCCTCCCTTGGCACGAAACACTGTGCGTACCGCACACTAACTGTTCACTGGCAGCTTGTCTTACTTACTTGCTACCCCCCTTCGTAGGTGCTAAAACAAAGAGACACCATGCCTAAGCAGACAGTCAAGTTACAGCCCCTAATTACTTCCGCTTGGCTATCTCCACTTCGCTTGGAATGTTTGTCCTTCGTCCGTCACATATTCATAGTAGAATTTACTGTCAGTGTCATCCAAGCTAAATCTATAAAAACCTTTTGTGTTCGGATTATGGAAGTTTCATCAAGTTACCATTTTTATTCTTAAAGGAGAATTGTATACTTCTTTTTAACTGCACGTTCGAATAAATTTCGCAATCTTACATTTTATATATTTTTAAATCTACATCTTGAAGGCACCCCTCGAGCTCGGCGTCCGAGGCGGCTACCCCTCCTGCCCCCCCCCCCTCGCTACGGCCCTGCATCAACACACTTCTATTAAAAACATTTTCTCCCGAAAAATCAACCACTACATTTTTTCTCAAATGAAAATATCATTTATTTTTCACACATTATAGTGATTTTTTTACCGAATCTTTAGAACATATTTTCCAAATTACCTAAGAAAATATATCAAAACATTTCTATTAAACATATTTCCTTTCGAGAAATAAACTATTAAACTTTTTTAATAAAATAGTAGATATCACACACAACATTCTTTCAAATAAGTTTAAAAATAAAATGTGGAAAAAAATTTAACAGTGCCAAAATTAATTTAGCAGTGTTCCAACATTCTGATAACCACCTATTCAGGTTATACGCATGTATGCTAATTACTCTAATGGGATAGGGATGAGGAAGGAAGCATTTTAAAGATTCCACCCGTATTTGCATGGAAGAAAAGTAGGAAACCATTCTAGGCAAAATCACCCTCAGTATACCCAACCTGGATTCGAACCCCGATTTCCCTGTCTTTAACAGGCTTGTCTAGTACAAGAGTGACGCCTTAGACTAGTGTTTTCCAAACTGGTTTAATCACGACATTAAATATAATATATTCCCGGTATTTTCCCATCCTGCTGACCCAAATGAAGTTTCTATTGTCTATTATTTTCATATTAGTGTTTATTAGATTAGCTTAATTGAATTAATTTAAATCACAAAACAGAATTATTTCAAAATATTTATAATCGTACAAAATCTAAAGAATATTTTTTGATGGATTTGTGACTTCGCTACAATGTTTGGTGAGTGACCAAAAATTATTTCAGTGGCTCATATAATGCTGACATTCTTGGGGGGAGTCCTTTTAAATTTTTATTTCATATTGATAAAACATATCAACTAAATTGAACACATTTTAATAATTTTCTAATGTTACAAATATAAAATGACACAGCGTGTTCCCGTGTCAAAAATTGGTTGGCATATATGACAGAACATGGTCTTTGCTTGATTTTTTAGGGAGCATTATTTGAGTTAGAGTGATATGTTTATCGACAGAATACAACGCAAATCATTCTGGGGATCTTGATCGCTAAAAGACCTTAAAATCCGGATTCACAGGTGCTGTCTCTATTGTAAGAAGAGGAAAAAGAGCCTTTTAATCCTTCCGAGCCAGAATTGGTTTGTCCTTGAGCTGGGTCTAAAATTCCTATTACAAGAAGGTTTCAAAACTTTTTCCAACACTGTTGCTATTGTCAGTACAGCAGTAATTCTACATAGTTTAATGAGGGGATTGTAACTATTATAGGTCATAGAAATTGAAAAAAATATGAGAGACTTTCCCGCAACCCTCAGAAACATCCTTGGGACCTTCATTCGGGTCACGCGCCATGGCTTTGGAACCAATTCCTTAGACCGTCGGGCCATTGAAGCGGGTATCCAGGGTAGAAAACCTAAGGGAGGGGAAAAGTAGAATTGGAAGGGGACGGAGGGGAAATAGCGCTTGAGGGGCTTGCAATACCATCTATATACGGTGTGGTATAAGGCCCCCATCCCTACTTGAAGGCTACCCTACACTCTGTGAAAAAGTTTGAGGACACAAATAGGTCATGATTCTTCGGTTTCACGCTTCAACCCAAGTATACCCGTAAATAGAGTAAAATTGATTAAAAAACCTTAAAGGTTATTTTTTCTAATGTCAAGTCGAGAAAGTGACGATGGGTCGTAAAACAGTCTTAAAATATCTTTAATTGACAAAACTTTGGGGAATTAGAACGTTAATAAATAACGGGGGTAGGGGGGGCTAAGAGATTTAGCGAGAGCGTTCCAAAAAGGGCAATCAGTACTCGGGCAGGCAACGAGCGGGCTAGTCGAGAATATCATAGTCTTCACTAGTGGCTGTCGAGTTCACCTTTCAAGCTCTATACATAATTTATAACAGGACCTGGGCTCCATTTACATGCTAATTGATAATAATCAACTGGTGTGCGAGCCACAGTGGCTCATCTGCCATGCAGACATCACTCCGAACTATCACACTCCAACCCACGCCAGTATCGTCTTGATATGGCATTAGTTCCTAATAAATCGATGAATTTATCAAATTATATATAGTAAGGTATATATCTTAAGCACCAATATATCGATATATCTGTTGTTTCCGATACATTTAATGGCATTGGTCAAAGCGAACTGGAACGGTGGTATTGAGGGGAATCGTGCACGTTATAAATTGGTCATGGGCCGAATTGAGTTTCTAATGAGTAAACGTGATTAAAAAAAAATTAACCCCTCCAAGAAACCCTTGCCCCCTTAAGAATATAAGATATATCTGCTTTGACTCTCAATAACTCAGTAAGTCTTCCCAGGGATAAGACCTATGCTACTCATTCACTCAAAAACTTTCATGCTATTAAAAGAAGTATTCAAATCCTTTTAAAACATACTAGATAAACCATTTTCTTTTTGTCTTCTGTGAGGCAGTAAACGCCGGTCTGAAAGTGGGGTGGGGAAAGAAATAGAAATGAATCATTCAGACTAGAAAATCACAGTTATCATTCACCTTTGACCCTACAGGTCAGAAACACAAGTTGTGTTTGAAGAACCTATACAAACAAATGGGAGGCACATGTTTAAATCCCAGCTGGGGACACTTCACGTGTTTGTTCACTTATTGTTTGGAAAGCTATGACATAAAGTTTATATTAATAATCCTTACTTTACTTGACTCACCAAATGAATTCATAAATAGAAATATAGCAGATAATTTATTTGTAAGGTTAATTTATATCAAGTTTCTATGGCATGCAAATATACAATAGTGAAAACTGATTATATGACTGATTATTTGTAGAATAGCATACTTTCTTTCCGTATCGGTGAGCACGCGGAGTAAACCTCAAACTTGCTTAGTTTTTTTTTTCTGGGGAGGGGAAGGCTTGGACTTGTATCTCGGCTGGGTGTTTTGTGGGTGATTTTACTAAATTATTTCCCACTCTCCTTCTACGCAAATTCGGGTAAATTTCACTCAATTCTATCTTTATAATTCCTACCACAGTAGTGTCATTAAACGTGAATAGCCCTAACAAATAGAAGGACGAGGTTCAAAATAGAGATTTGTTTATTTCCTCCATATGAGGGATTCTCAACTTTCTAGGCTCGCGGCACTTTTGTGAAGGGGATTAGAATTTCTTGTCAACCCTGTGAGAATTTTGGTCAACGTTTTGGTTTTCACCATTTTTGTTTTTTACCCAAAGTGGAATACAATATCAGAGTAGACTATTAAACCAATTTTAACAGTGTTTTAATTGTTTAGCTATTTAAAACCAAAATAAACATTGTTATTTACTCCTATACTGAGTTAATTGACAGACATAAATAACAAAAACACTGAATAAAATACATAAATAGTTATAGAGTGAAATAGTTTTGGAAATCAATACACTATCACACTAGCCAACCACACTGTGAGACCACTAAAAATGAATAAAATGTAGTCATAAAAAGGGAAACAATTATCGTTTCACACCGTGTGCCGTGGCACGTGCAATTCAGAGAAACACTAAATGACAAAACTTTCTTCTGTTTCTTTATTTTAATTATTTTGTGGCTATGTGTTTTCTTTATTATATTTGTTTATCATCCTCCCCCCCTCCCCCCTCAAAATCATGAGGCACCCATGGCTGATATCACGTGGCACTCCCAAGTGTCACGGCACACCTGTTGAGGACCCCTCCTCTAAATGGAATGAAGGTGTTCACTTAGTAAACACAACAATAATTTAATTAAATGACCACTTCATCAAATATTTCTTTCTGACACTCATCGTGGATGTTGCTATTTAAAACTCGCAAGATACTGTATTACTAGAGATGAAGAAGTCGGTGTTTGAATCCCAGCAGTAGCAAGGCGTGAACATTTTGAAGCTGTTAGTAGATACCTATGCCTATATTGGTGGTATCATAACTATGCTATAAGATTATGTCAATTTTTACGATAAAGTTTTATTTCATGATAAAAGTTTATATCTTAAAATCTGTTTTATTTTAAAATGTTCTCCATTTCAATTGATTTCAGAATAGATTGTCCTCCTTTTTCATTATTGAACCTGATAACCCTAACTAAAGCTATACAGGAACGGAGCTGAGCGAGCCATTAGTGTGAGTGAAACTGTAGGAGCGTTGATTTGCTTGCTACGCACGGTGATTTGTACAAGGAGTGACGTCATAACGTAAGTGGCGTGGAAGTGCAGTCTCGTACACACTACTAAGGCACTACTGGCCTAATCACATAATTTTCTCACCACTAAAACTAATCCATTCATTCTATTGTAACACTTTTGGAAATAATACAATTTGTTTACTGTCTAGCATTTTGTTTACTTTAAGCTATAAGTTACACTTTGTGTAAACAATATTTTGCCGGGAGCTATGTTTAGTACTTTAAAGATTTAAATAATTGTATAATATTACTAGTTTTATAGGTTAATAAGTTACACATGATTAGACTTTAACTGAAATTAAACACCTAAATTTGTTAGGTTAAATTGATTAGAGATAATGTAGGTTGGTTAAGGAAGGATTTGAATACTAACAAATGACCCCATTGTTACAGGAGATGCAAGTTAAATTAAAAGGTAACGCACCTGCATTTACCCGAAGAAAAGATATAGAACCATACCCTAGTGACGCGGCGCACGCTGCCGGATATCGAACTGACCAGTTGACTGAAATTAGTATGATATAGCAGAGCTACCAATAATTAAGATTAGTTGAAATTATATTGTAAAGGTAACTCTTTTTTATTTTTGAAAATGTTGATTGAAGTCCTTTCTCGTTTTCAAGTTTCAAGTTATCAGTTGTATACCTAAAAATGTTTTAATTGCAGTTTGGGTGGTCCTTACACCAACAATCCCAATTTCAATCTTCCCCCACACCGATCAGTAGTTTATTCTTCTAGTTTTGGATTTTTTTAAAAACTCATTCTAGCAGCCTCCACTAATAAATATATTTAATACTAATTTTGTTATTTAGATTGTTCCCTCTACATTCCTGGCAAATTTGATTTTCTATATTCCTTAAAGGGTATTTTTCTACTTTTTCCGGAATTCCAATTTGAAATTTAAGAATTTTCATACCTTAATGTTTATTTGGACTACTCTCCAAGCTCGCTGGTTAAATTTAAGTTATCTACCACAGGGACATAGTTTTTGTATTAGTTTTGAAAATTTTGACTACTAGTCACTTTTCCAATTTGTTCTATTTGGATTTTGTTTATCTGAAAGTGTCTTTCTACTCGATGGTAAAATTTAAGTTTTATACCACACTGAAAATAAATTGGCTCTATTAATTTTGGAAATTTTAAGTCCCTACCACCCTTCTTCACATTTGTCCAACAACCCCTAAGAAATCTAAATTTGTAGACTAATTTAGTTATCTGGAGCTATACTTCTACTTGTCTGCCAATTTAAATTTTCTACCATACCATGTCTTTTTTTTTGTAAGTACCACCCTCTATATTATTATATGTACTGTGCATCAAAGCAAATTAGAGGACCTGTATCTAAATTTGCACAAATTTGGAAACACCTCTCCTCTTCCATATTTTACCTTCCTAATTCCTTTCTCATTTGTGTAAATATGCGACTATCCTGGATGAGTAGTAGAAAACTAAAGATTCAATTATTTTAAATATATATTCATTTTGCACCACTTCAGAATACTAGGCTGGTCTTTTCACAATTAAATGGTGCTGGGAGGAGAATCTAAGTTAAATGTACCCTCATTTACGAAGAGAATGAGTAAGAGATCATTTAGTAAAAAA
>CABFOW010008143.1:1541-19472 GCA_902141385.1 Timema californicum | reverse complement strand
CATTAGCGTAAGTGCGTATAACCCGAACGGGTAATAAGACGCGGTGCTAATAATAATAATAATAATAATAATAATAATAATAGACTATTAAATACCACAATTATTTATAATATATAGCTATATTTATATTATTTTCTATATACAATCTTCCCTTTTCATTTTAAATAAGGCATATTATTATTTTAATATAGCCTACACACTAATAAATCTTTGGTGTCAGGGAAAAAGAGTATAAGCGAAAAAATGCTCAAAATTAGAGAAGTAAATATTTACATTGTCCTTGTCCAGAAGTACCACTTGGTACAAGTGATATAAGTCAAACTCAACCTTATTGGTGGAAAGGTTCCGTTTGCTCTTTATATTATAAGTACATTTGTTTTCTTTTAGTTGTACATTTTAGTATGATTTAAGTTTCGTTTTTTTGACTTATACTTTTTTTTTCTGGCACCAAAGAAATAATCCAGACAATTATACGTGCCAATGTGACTTTATTATGTGTATAATCAATATCTATTAAGTAATTCTCTTAATGTATAGTAAAATGTGGCTAAAAATAGATTGAATGTATTTTAAGCAATTAAGGGGGTCGGGGCAAAAACATGATAACCCTCATTGATTTAGATGGGATATTTTAACTATTTAAAAGTCTATAAAATCCTGAAATCTAGCTATAAAAATTAAATAAAATATTCATGGACATTAGATATCCTCAAGGTCTTGACTGACTATAAAAACCACTTTTATTATTATTATTGGCACCGCGTCTTACTACCCGTTAGGGTTATACGCACTTACGCTAATGTGTAATGGTAGGGTGATTGTGAGATGAAATGGAGGNTACGCACTTACGCTAATGTGTAATGGTAGGGTGATTGTGAGATGAAATGGAGGACTTACAGTTTAACGTGGGATCCGAACCACGGTGGAGGCCTGGCATTCCCCACATTCACAAGTTGTGATTAATACACGTCAGAGGCGAAGGAAAGGTTTGGCAATCAGATAAATCTGTGCCGGGACTGAGGATTGAACCCTGGACCCTCAGCACAGAAGTCTAACACCTTACCCCTAGACCACCAGGTCACCTAATAACTTGTAGTTCAAGTGGTATATGCAACCAGAAATCACTGCCAACATATTATGTCGTCAAATGAGGGTTATTATGTTTTTTGCCCCAAACCCCCTCAATTATTCTTAACAAAATCAGACTGAAGGAATTATCTGTTCAATAAATCCAGTTTGTTGAGGTTGGGTGTGTTAGACTCACTAATATGAGGGCAGTGATAACTTAAGTGTCGACCAAAGAGCAAGCAATCACTTGCCTGGTAGGGTAAGTATCTCACACTCCTGTAAGAAGGGTTGCCGCACCACTGTAAACAAAGGCTGATCTTGTGCGAGGCGGTTGGCCGATATCATCCTGGTGGTCTGGCGCTCCATTTGCGCTGGGACATTAGTAACATACGTCATCACTTCGGTTTGGTAGGGGTACAGTTCTCACCAAGAGTATGGATTGCATTGCCATAATATGGCAATTTTTTATAAAAATGGAGATAGGATTACACAGTCGGTGGTTAATAAGATGGCGAACATTTATTAGGGTTTTCAAACAGTCATAGGAAAAGAAAATTTTAAAAAATACACAAAAGACAGAATAACCACAACTAAATTGAATCTCAACTTATGTAAAAATAATACCCAAAATAAAATTTCATACATTTAAATATTATTCATCATACACAAAGTAATGTCAATGAAACTAATACTTTTCATTAGCTAATGACACCCTGGATAATAATTGTTTATTAACTTTTTTCCCCCTCTAACATGTCTAAATAGTTATCCAAACAAAACGCAAGTATTACAATACGTGGTTATGTACGAGGAGGGTGAATTTTAAAGGAAATGTATTTGAATTTGCGTGTAGGTAGAGTGAAAACAACCATTTAGGAAAATACAGGCTTAGCACATCTGTCCGGGATTTGAACCTACAACTCTCAATCACCAGCAAACTTAATTACTGTTGATTGTTTCACGATTATATGTGATTAACATAGCCGATCTTACAACATTGTGATATCATATTTTATCTAAAATAAAAACTTGTTTACATACATACAATCATACATACATCTATCCATACACACATGCATACAAACATACATTCATATATACATGCATAGATACACACATGCATGCATACATACATACATACATACATAGATACATGCATACATATATACATACACACATGCATACAATCTATACATACATACATACATACATACATACATACATACATACATACATACATACATACATACATACATACATACATAATCAAGTGGTTCCCTTACAGGGTAGGCAGTAAACTGTGCATTAATACTCCCTTCGAGTCATTAATATCCATACACCGAGTCATGCATGCTATTTCATTCTTATAACTCTTAATTTTTTTTACACATTCGTCTACAACTTTTAGTCACGTCTAACATGGCCTACCCCTTCCTTTTGATCCACACACTCTACCTTCATATATTTGCTTCGTTACTCGATCCACACTCATCCTCCCAACATGACCAAACTGTTTAAAGACCTGTCCAAAACGTTATTACATCTTGATTCAATATGCGATTAAGTATTAAAGCATAGGCCTAATTATTAATGCATAATTCTTTATAACATAACATAACAACAGCAAAAATAGTAGAGCTTCTATTTAATTTTGGATGTTTCTAAGTCTTGACCCTTTTGACCATTTGTTTAGGTAATTGACATAATAATTATCACCTTTTTCATCTTGAAGCATCCAATCAGAAGACTTGGGGCTGGTATCGAAAATATTGAAGTCCCCCTCCATGTGTATAGCATGAAGATTAGAACGATTGAATTCCAGGGGCAGATTTCTATGGAAATTTGGGAGAACATGTTTCCCAAATTATTAGAGCCAAAGAGAGCTATTATCAACGGCCTCATATATTTATAATTGTACTCATATAAATTAGTGTTTACCAAACATTCGTAAGTAACGTAGGTAATCCATTTAAATTCATGACCTGACCCGCGTACATATTCCAGCTCTAAATAAAAAAAAAAAAGGAAATATCATATACAGCAAAGTAAAAACAGTCGTTAACAATTTAATAAAGCTTTAGATAGGAATTGATTTCTGAAAGGCCTTTTTCCCTACCATAAATCTATTATATAGTAAGATATTGGTAGGATAAAAGACCTTTCAGAGAGTAATTCCTACCGAGAATGGAGTATAGATAAACAGGGGCGTGACAGAGGTAAATTAAGTCTAATGAATTATCAAACCAGGCAAGAGCTGCGCTAATTTGTTTATCAGACTTACATACTTAGAACTAATTACTCAAGGAATGATAAATTTGAAATTCCATTGTGACACTTACAAAAGGACACCACGCATCCCTACCTTGAGCTAGTTCAATCCAATCCACCTCATTACACCATAAATAATAAACTTCCTCTCTTGATTAATGCATAGCAAAATAATTATGCTATTCGCATTAATTTTTTTGAACCAGTTTATTATTATTATTATTATTTTAATTTTAAGTACAACACAACTAACCTAAACTATCTTTTACATTAATTTATTTCAAATACGCCAAGAATAGCTATTTATGTGAGCTAGAATTGGTTTTTGACTTACACGTTTTCGAACAACGATCAGCTGATTCAGTTTTTCTGCGATCGTAGTTTATACCCAAAATTTAAGTTTTACTTCCTGAAATATAATATCAACCTTAACATTTATCAAATATAATATGTGCTTTGTGTATAATTATCTGCTTCTAGTACTAGTTATATGATTATAAATAATTGAGCTAATTCAGGTAATCATTCATCGACAAATAAATAATTATTGCTGTTATCTATAGCTTGTTTATTTTCACACTGCCAACATTGTTTCAACATTGTTACTATTTTATTTTTTAACATGGACATACAAAAAACAAAACCATGGCTAACTGGATCACTAATATTAAAATATAGGCTTTTAGGCCCATACTAGCACCTTTTTTTATTATTTCACATCAAAGGAACATTTTTGTGTGCATTTTAAATCCCAGTGGAAAAAAAACGTCCACTCCATTTTATCGTGGCAAAATGTCAACATATTCTTGATACATTCAACTTAATTTTGCCTCTTTTTTTTTAGACAAAAAAAAAGAACCCTGAATTTTCATATAGCTATACACGATAATTATTATTACTATTTAATATAAGTAAGCTACTTTAGCATACATTGCTTCAACCATATATTTCCACTTAATCATTTAAGTAATACCCTGTTTTATACCCATACGTGGGATCAGAAAACCAATTATAAATAACTTCCTACGTGAAATATATTAATACAATTTTATGATTGCTGTTATTAATTATTGTAGCGAAAATGTGTTACTTCGATTCAAACTATTGAACAGAACTATTAATGAATACAAAGAGACTATATAAATTTAATGTAATATTAGGAAGATATTCGTAAAGGTTTTCTAGAATTTTCTTGAACAAAATTCCCTAATACATAATATTTAACATGTGAATATAGCTTAGAACTATTCCTTATCATTTATCAATTACTATTAACTTTGTATATTCAATATAATACGTACATAACTTGTCAATTATTGCATTATTGTCCCTGCCTTTATACATCTCAAAATATAATAGAAAATTAACAATTATCCAGTAATATAAATTTCATACATTATATAATTATATTATTACTAATGACACATAATATTGCACCGAGTCTCGTGTTTATAGATAATATAATAATATTATGTTGGTATATTATTTTAATAACAATTTTTCACTGGATATTTTATTTAATATTTTCACATTAAATATCAAAATATATTAAACTAAATAAACAAGAACATAATATGTAAGATAATATAATATATAAAAAAGTATGTATTTAAGTTAATTTAATAGTCTCTTTTAAGAAAAAAACTCACAATATAATTTATGGGTCATGGGACATTCCTTGAATATACATTTGTATAAGTTTCAAAAAAAAAATTAGACTATTACAATTAATAATACATTGGCAATACATTAAGATACGATGGTATACAAAGACAGTATCGCTCCTTATAATAAGATATAATTTATAATTATTCGCCGTACTGGTATAAATGCCATATTATCTGCTTTTAGTTGATAATTGTATACATTTATTAAAAAAAATACCACCCATTTAAACTTTACACGTGTACAGGAGAATTATGCTGTTTTACACAATTTAACTTCTCTCCACATACTATTTATTAGATGTTTGCGAAGGTAACTTTTGAAATTCGAGGCCAAGTCAAATTAAAGCTTGAAACAAAACGAAGTCAAATCAAAGCTTGAAACAAGACCAAGTCAAAGCAAAGCTTGCAACAAAATGAAGTCAAATCAAAGCTTGAAACAAAACGAAGTCGAAGCAAAGCTTTAAACAAAAAGCAGTCAAAACAAATCATGAAACAAAGCGAAGTCGATCAAAGTTTGAAACAAAAAGAAGTCAAAGCAAAGCTTGAAACAAAGCGAAGTCAAACCAAAGCTTGAAACAAGACTAAGTCAAAGCAAAGCTTGCAACAAAATGAAGTCAAATCAAAGCTTGAAACAAAACAAAGTCAAAGCAAAGCTTTAAACAAAAATAAGTCAAAACAAATCTTGAAACAAAGCGAAGTCGATCAAAGCTTGAAACAAAAATAAGTCAAAGCAAAGCTTGAAACAAAGCGAAGTCAAAACAAAGCTTGAAACAAGACTAGGTCAAAGCAAAGCTTGAAACAAAATGAAGTATAATCAAAGCTCTAAACAAAACTAAATCGAAGCAAAGCTTGGAACAAAAAGAAGTCAAAGCAAAGCTTGAAATAAAACGAAGTCAAAACGAAGCTTAAAAAAATTAAGTCAACGATAAGGCTTTGTTTTCTGTCACATAGAACCAGTTTTAATTTTTAAATGACCATTAAGTGCAATAAAGTAAACACTTGGGTTTAAGGAGCTAAATCAAAGCCCACTATATTACTGTATTCCGACATATCTGAATGTATCAATGCTTACCTTATAAATGTCATTTAATCACTAATCGGTGTTAAAATACTGTCTAAAAATTATTTTATGGGGAAATATGTTATTCTTAGTGAGATATTTCAAATTTTTTCATAATATATCAACGTTTTCTACTTCTTTTGAAATTTTTCGAAGATGTGAAGGTTATTGTGGATGTCGAAATCGAAACGAAGAAATGTTGCGATCGCCCATTTGATTGTTTTTCCCCCATTTTATTTTCTGTACCATTTGATTTTTGCCCCTTTTTTAAAAAAAAATTAAATGTTTAACACATTATGGATGGAGTTGGTATCAAATCTTCTTATCAAGCTCCCAACAGAACAGTTTTGAAGCCTTAGAACCGTCTTCCCTACAAGAAATTTCGTAGTGTGGGTGTATTTTCCTTCAAGTTGGGGCCACCCTTAAGCTCAACATCCTTATATTGTTTCCTTGGGTTAAATAACTAAGAGGCCACCATAGAATTTTCAAGAGTCCATGATTTTTTTATATATATAAATGTTGCCCAATTAAAAAAAATATGAATATAAATAATCGGAAAGATAACGCTCAATATCCGACACAAATAAAACTTATGTTTTTGACTAATTCACTTCACTAATGAGTGTCATTACGGGGATATTTGTTCATCAAGAGCCCATCTCACACCCTATTAACCGGATTACGATTGAACAAGAAAACGGATCTAAATAGGGGTCAACAAAAGTGAAAGTGGGAGCAGTTTAATAGTTTTATTTTATAATAACTTTTTTTTTTAAATATTTATAACTAAGAATGCTCTGTGATCTAAGTGGTCAAAGTTTCTGGCTACGAATCCAGAGGTCTCTGGTTCGGTGCCAATCGCTTCCAGACTTTGCTGTGAAGCAGTGGGTCTGGAACGAGATCAATTCAGTCTCCTCGTGAGGACAAATGAGGAGATACTCGAATAAAGAAAAAGTGCCTCTGGCTTAGAAAACTGAGATTAATGACCGGAGGTTTCGTTGTGCTGGCCACGTGGCAGCCTCTATCCGTAAATGTTAGCATTATCGTCGCCAACAGGTTACGGCTGCCAAGTGACCACTACACCATGGTGTCCGATATCCGTGGGGTAAGACGGACTCTCAAGGAGAAATTTGTTTTCTTCTTGTTGCCATGGCTACCCTTCTGTTGAAGTACAGTAGCCCCATAGCTTCTTTGGTGCTGACTGACAGCTCACAGCTGATAGCTTTGAAAAGTTACCAGACAAAATTATGTATCCCTACGCCAAACCATATGATCTGCAAAATACATGTGTTTAGCAGCTGTCACTTCTGACAGTCAAAATGTAGGTATATACCTAAATGTTGACTGTCAGAAGTCTGCTGTGAGCTGTCAGTTAGCACCAAAGAAGCCACGGGGCTACTGTACCATTCATTTAAAACGGAAACCTGATATTAGCTTGCGAAGTGTCTGTTAGTGATTACCTTAGTGTAACTGATAAAAAAAGAAAAGAGTCGTGACTACTTCAACTGTTGTGTCGATCTGCCTTCACTTCTTCTTCTCCGCGCCTCTTCCTTCTGCGCCTGCGCCGCTTTCTGTCTTCTCTCTCCGCCGCCAGAGCTCGGCGGGTGCATGCCGGGTAAATCACGTCACACCGTGAGTTGCCCAATCCCAGCACAGAAGCCCGAAGATTCTCCAACATGGCGGTGTATGTTGTTTGGCTTCTTGAAAACCTGCCGGCGACCCAACTCATTCCGAAACTTAACAAAGAGGTTAACAAATAAATTGACATTGTTGAGAATACGAACTGCTAACATACTAGAATATCTCACTTTAGATATATATCATACTTCTGCATTCGATCAGGCCGCCCCGGTTTGTACTGGGAAAATGTCCAGGTTGCCAAACTTTAGAGGGCGCATGAGAAGAGCATATTTTTTTAAGAGGAAAAATATTTATTTCATTTACACAAGAATTAAAAAGTGACCAAATTACACCATTATTTTGGTTTCGTTTATTTTGCTTGTAAAAAAAATGCGGTACACGTAGATCACAATCGCTTTCCTACCATCCACGCATTCTAGTGTGGTAATTTGCAAACTTTTAGCTACTTTCATTCTCGTCCGCCTGCCTTGGCGTTTCATCCTCATTGTTGACGATTCATTCACACGCTTGCTGTCAAGTATTTCGTACATAACCTCTTTTCAGTGATTCTTTGTGTGTTTCAAGTGACCTGTTTCCAAGTTTTAGTCTTTAAATACCTGTATGAGTAGGAAATTAAGTGGTGCAGAGTTCAAAAAGTGTAATGATAAAAAAAAACCACAACGGTGAAGTTGAACTATTAAGAAAATTGTCTAAAATATAATCTTTTTTTGTACATCAATTCCAAACTCGTCAACTACTACTGTACGAGAACACTGCGGGCTGGTATTTGCAGTTTTATTTCTATTGTGTGTGTTTTTATGTAAATGTATATAATTATGTTCAAAAATAAATAAAACTTATAAAACAAACAAACAAACAAAATGTGTTGTTTTTATTTTTCATGGTCCTAAATATAGTGTTTAGTAATAAACAATCAAAATAACCGAAAGGTTAGCTAATCAATGTACATTTTTCAATTATAGAACGTTTCTACTAATAGTTGGACAAGCTTTTAAAATGACAAGAGGGAGGTGGGATGGGGGAAGGGGGCGCCTGAGCTATCTATACCCAGGGCGCCAACCCCATAAGCCCGGGGCCTAGATGCGATATACTGCCTTGATTATATGGATGAACTAGCAAACTTTTTTATTCTACTGATTTTCTAAACGAGTTTGTAACTGCAATTTAAAGAATTTAGGATTTTTAAACAAAGCTTTTAACGAACACTTTCTAAACACAGGGTTAAATTAACACATTGCATCATTAAATAAATTAATCTAACATTGACACGTTTCCTTACGTTTGGACACTTGCAGTATTCTCTACCTCCTGACTCCTGCATTGTTCTCTACCTCCAGACTCCTGCAGTGTTCCCTACCTCCAGAATCCTGCAGTGTCCGACCTCCAGACTGCTGCAATGTTCTCAACCTTCTGACTCCTGCAGTGTTCCTTATCTCTAGACTCCTGCGGTGTTCTCTATCTCCAGACTCCTGCAGTATTCTCTACCTCCTCACTCCTGCAGTGTTCCCTATCACCAGACTCCTGCAGTGTTCCCTACCTCCAGACTCCTGCAGTGCTCTCTACCTCCAGACACTTGCAGTGTTCTCTATCTCCAGACTCCTGCAGTGTCCCCTACCTCCAGACTCCTGCAGTGTTCCCTACCTCCAAACTACTGCAGTGTTCCCTGCCTCCAAACTCCTGCAGTGTTCCCTATCTCCGGACTCCTGCAATGTTCCCTATCTCCAAACTCCTGCAGTGTTCCCTATCTACGGACTCCTGCAGTGTTCCCTACATTTAGACTTCTGCAGTGTTCTCTATCTCCAGACTCCTGCAGTGTTCCCTACATCCAGACTCCTGCAGTGTTCCCTACATCCAGACTCCTGCAGTGTTCCCTACCTCTAGGCTCCTGCAGTGTTCTCTATCTCCAGACTCCTGCAGTGTTCCCTACCTCCAGACTCCTGCAATGTTCCCTACCTCTAGACTCCTGCAGTGTTCTCTATCTCCAGACTGTAGCAGTTTTCCCTATCTCCAGACTCCTGCAGTGTTCCCTACCTCTAGACTCCTGCAGTGTTCCATATCTCCGGACTCCTGCAGTGTTCTCTATCTCCAGATTGTTGCAGTGTTCCCTATCTCCGGATTCCTGCAGTGTTCTCTATCTCCAGACTCCTGCAGTGTTTTCTATCTCTATACTCCTGCATTGTTCCCTACCTCCAGATTCCTTCAGTGTTCCCTATCTCCAGACTCCTGCAGTGTTCTCTATCTCCAGACTGTTGCAGTGTTCCCTATCTCCAGACTCCTGCAGTGTTCTCTATCTCCAGACTGTTGCAGTGTTCCCTATCTCCTGACTCTTGCAGTGTTCTCTATCTCCAGACTCCTGCAGTTTTCTCTATCTCCATACTCCTGCATTATTCCCTACCTCCAGATTCCTGCAGTGTTCCCTATCTCCATACTCCTATATTGTTCCCTACCTCCAGACTCCTGAAGTGTTCTCTATCTCCAGACTCCTGCAGTGTTCCCTACCTCCAGGCTCCTGCAGTGTTCTCTATCTCCAGACTCCTGCAGTGTTCCCTACCTCCAGGCTCCTGCAGTGTTCCCTATTTCCGGACTCCTGCAGTGTTCTCTACCTCCAGAATCCTGCAGTGTTCCCTACCTCCAGACTCCTGCAGTGTTCCGACCTCCAGACTGCTGCAGTGTTCTCAACCTTTTGACTCCTGCAGTGTTCCTTATCTCTAGACTCCTGCAGTGTTCTCTATCTCCAGACTCTTGCAGTGTTCTCAACCTTCTGACTCCTGCAGTATTCCTTATCTCTAGACTCCTGCGGTGTTCTCTATCTCCAGACTCCTGCAGTATTCTCTACCTCCTCACTCCTGCAGTGTTCTCTACCTCCATACTCCTGCAATGTTCCCTATCTCCAGACTCCTGCAGTGTTCCCTACCTCCAAACTCCTGCAGTGTTCCATATCTCCGGACTCCTGCAGTGTTCTCTATCTCCAGACTGTAGCAGTTTTCCCTATCTCCAGACTCCTGCAGTGTTCTCTATCTCCAGACTCCTGCAGTGTTCTCTATCTCCAGACTGTTGCAGTGTTCCCTATCTCCGGACTCTTGCAGTGTTCTCTATCTCCAGACTCCTGCAGTGTTCTCTATCTCCATACTCCTGCATTGTTCCCTACCTCCAGATTCCTGCAGTGTTCCCTATCTCCAGACTCCTGCAGTGCTCCCTACCTTCAGACCCCTGCAGTGTTCTCTACCTCCAGACTCCTGCAGTGTTCCCTATCTCCAGACTCCTGCAGTGTTCCCTACCTCCAGACTCCTGCAGTGTTCTCTACCTCCAGACTCCTGCAGTGTTTCCTACCTCCAGACTGGCAGCCAGATCTTGTCTCGTCCCTCCAGGCTCCTTGAGAACCGGTTGTTCTCGCACAGAAGTCTCCTGAGGCACTCCCCCCCGTCCTTCCCTGCCAGGTGGAACGCCTCCATGGACTCCAGAGCCCTCCTCGCCATCTCATCCAGCACGGCGTTGCTCGACGGCGGCGTCGCTCTACGGAACCTGATGGCGCCGCCGCCGCCAGCCCCGGGTAGTCCTGGGAAGTTTATATCGCCGCCATTCAGACTCGGGGAAGTTCAGGTCGCCTCCGGGTATGTTTATATTTCCTCCGGGTAGCATACCTCCGGGTAGCATACCTCCAGGGAGCATACCTCCAGGGAGCATACCTCCTGGGAGCATACCTCCTGGTAGCATACCCGACGGCAGGCTTGGGAAGTTGACGTTAGGGGGCATTACCACCGTCATCACGGGGGCGGGGGCGGGGGCGGCCGTGGTCGTCGTGGTCGGCATCATCTGGAAGAGAAAAGATGGCTCACCCTTAACATCTAAAACAGTCTTTGTCGACCCGAGGATTGCGATGGTGAGTCCAGTTCCAAGGAAACGTACCGCTATCTCACTACAAGGGGGGACAATACACATTCAAATGTTCTCAGTACATTCGATTATATCAGCTTTAAGAGACATATCTAATTTAGAACAACAAAAAATCATATTTTCAGTGCATTCAACTATGTTCGAAACCCAAACTCATCAACTTCCGATATGACACGCATCGGTGGGCACACGGACTAAAAGTCAGACACCGTCTGGGAGGTTTGAGTTTGAGTCTCATCTGGCTGTACCAATAATGTAGGTAGGACTCACCGTTTGCATGAGACACATACAGCTACACACTTCATGGTAGGACTCACCGTTTGCATGAGGCACATACAGCTACACACTTCATGGTAGGACTCACCGTTTGCATGAGGCACATACAGCTACACACTTCATGGTAGGACTCACCGTTTGCATGAGGCACATACAGCTACACACTTCATGGTAGGACTCACCGTTTGCATGAGGCACATACAGCTACACACTTCATGGTAGGACTCACCGTTTGCATGAGGCACATACAGCTACACACTTCATGGTAGGACTCACCGTTTGCATGAGGCACATACAGCTACACACTTCATGGTAGGACTCACCGTTTGCATGAGGCACATACAGCTACACACTTCATGGTAGGACTCACCGTTTGCATGAGGCACATACAGCTACACACTTCATGGTAGGACTCACCGTTTGCATGAGGCACATACAGCTACACACTTCATGGTAGGACTCACCGTTTGCATGAGGCACATACAGCTACACACTTCATGGTAGGACTCACCGTTTGCATGAGGCACATACAGCTACACACTTCATGGTAGGACTCACCGTTTGCATGAGGCACATACAGCTACACACTTCATGGTAGGACTCACCGTTTGCATGAGGCACATACAGCTACACACTTCATGGTAGGACTCACCGTTTGCATGAGGCACATACAGCTACACACTTCATGGTAGGACTCACCGTTTGCATGAGGCACATACAGCTACACACTTCATGGTAGGACTCACCGTTTGCATGAGGCACATACAGCTACACACTTCATGGTAGGACTCACCGTTTGCATGAGGCACATACAGCTACACACTTCATGGTAGGACTCACCGTTTGCATGAGGCACATACAGCTACACACTTCATGGTAGGACTCACCGTTTGCATGAGGCACATACAGCTACACACTTCATGGTAGGACTCACCGTTTGCATGAGGCACATACAGCTACACACTTCATGGTAGGACTCACCGTTTGTATGAGGCACATACAGCTACACACTTCATGGCAGGACTCACCGTTTGTATGAGGCACATACAGTTACACACTTCATGGCAGGACTCACCGTTTGCATGAGGCACATACAGTTACACACTTCATGGTAGGACTCACCGTTTGCATGAGGGATATACAGCTACACGCTTCATGGTAGGACTCACCGTTTGCATGAGGCACATGACGATGTGCATCTTGAACATGGCGAAGGCCATGAAGGCCATTGCTGTCAGAGCCATGTCGAACATATCTTCCATGGGCATCCCCCCTTTCTTCTGAGCCTTTTTCTCGTATCCGCCACCGCCCCCGGCCGGCACGCCGTAGCCGGTACTGACGCCACCCCCACCGCCTCCATATCCTCCTCCTCCACCTGCCATTGGTGCTCCATAGCCGGTACTGACGCCACCCCCACCGCCTCCATATCCTCCACCTCCTCCGGCCATTGGTGCTGCATAGCCGGTACTGACGCCACCACCTCCACCTGCGTAGCCTCCACCCCCTCCTCCTGCCACTGGCGCTGCATAGCCGGTACTGACGCCACCCCCTCCTCCTATTGGCGCTCCATATCCGGTGGGTATTCCACCCCCACCAGCCGCGGCGTAACTGGAAGCTGTGGAAAAACAAATTCCACATTAACGACTGTCCAATTTTCATAGAAAGAACTTTATCACACAACGAGAAAAGATTGTATATTTGTTTTCGCGTGTTCATACGTCGAGTCACGGGATCTGCAGCTGTCACTGTTGATAAATCTTATCAATATCTATGAGATAAGACCAATTAAAAAAAACTCCATGGCGTCAGTTCGTGAGCGAGCAATACTGACCGAAGATCGTGGCAATATTTGCGGATAGAGGGTGTCTGTTATAGGCTCAGAAAAACGAACCCTACAGTCGTTAATCTCAGTTTTCTAGACCAGAGCCGCTACTTCTTTATGCAAGTAACTCTTCAATATGGTCCCTTACGAAGCTGAGTTGACCCCGTATCCAGACCCATTGGTTTAGAGCGCAGAGGATCGAACCTTGGACCTCTGGATCTGTACCCAGGAAAGCTGAGCAATAGACCACAGAGACAGTCAGAATAGGTTTTAATAATATAGTAAAATGTTAACATTGTTGGTCACAAAAAAAAGTATTTTTAAGGTTCTTCTGATGAAAATTGAACTGTAGTTGATATTCTGCTTTACACCACATCTTACATGGAATTACGTCATCTAGAACTGTTCTTATAGTGAACTCTGCATCGGGTGTATCACACCACGTTTGGTAACTAGTGGAGACTAAAAACACCATCTAGACTCGAACCAAGGAAGAATGTAGGAGGTTATATCTGCAGCATGGGGACACTTAAGTGTCGGACTACTAAGCGTAAGTTCTATAGGAGTGGTGGTTAAGTGACAGATAGCAGCTGATATTTATTACAAACATTAGTTTTATTTTAAGTCGCTAATGTTTACCTGTGTGGGAATATGAATTATTTTCACAGTAATATATCTCTACTAGACCCTTACCCCCCTCCCCGCATTATTATTTTCAACACACCTATTGAAGCATCATCATAGACTCTACCATAAAATATGAGTGACTATCGACATTTTTATGAGGAATAAATTAAATTTTCAAAATAAAATATAAACTATGCTACTCGCTGATAATGTATCTTTATATTGGTGAAAGAATTTTTAAAATCGGTCCAGTTGTTTTTGAGTTTATCCATTACAAACAAAAACAACAACAAATCTTTCCTCTTTATAATATTAGTGTAGATAAGGAAAACATCCTTTCGGTTTATGAGGTAGCTGTATTATATTTGGAAGAAGGTAACAATAAAAGTGGATAGAAACATATCTCATCCAATGTCCATTTATTGTGTTTATCTCTTATGTTATTTATTTTACATGTTCCTATCTATGATTCTTATCATTCTTTATAAATTTACTTTATCTCACTTTGTGCTCTTTTTGTTTTGTTTTTTTCCTCTTTTAAGAAGTTGCGTTGCGCGTTTCACACTCCCTCTCGATGAGTTCTGATAGAATGAAACCTAGGCCGGGGGATTTGGCGGTAACGATCGATTTTCTTCAAGAGGAAGCCTCATTACCACTTTGTCCAGCGGCAGAAATGTAAAGTGTGAACTGTGTTCTTCTTCTCAATGTCAAAGCCATATTGAGTTCGTTCCTTTTATCTGGCTCTATCCACCTTTTCTGTACCTTCTTCCAATAATAATACAATTATGTTTTAGTCATACTATATATTGACAATCAAAAGTGTTATCAGACGTTTTCCAAAGTGTTACTGTACGATTGGCTTGTTCGAAATTAATTAAAGAAACAAAGAACTATTAATAAAATCATTGTTGTTAAATGTTTCTCAGTTGTGTACAACAATAGATATTATAATGCTGGAAATAATAAATTTAAAAAATATTATAGTCACAATTTTATCTTATTATAACTGGCCACCAAAATAAATGTATTTTTATAACTTAAATAAAGATCCATTACAAAATATTAGTTTCGAAATAAAACTTTTTTAATTTTATAAACACATGTGCATGAACACAACCGAAAACTGTTTATATGACGTAATCATGAGCCCTGATTTTACCTTGTTAGCAACTTTTTAGAAGCTCTCATCTGTAAAGTATTTTTAAGTGAACTACAAACGCCACTTTTTTTTAAAAAAAATTAGACGTTAATTTTCATAAGTTCGTATTTAAATAATGTAAACACGATTAAAAGAAATAAATAACTAAAAACAAATTGTTTGTTGTTTGTTGTTTTTATTGCCTAAAGTGGCAACTGCTCAACACGTGGTCTTGCACATCATATGGCTTGGCGAATGGCTACATAAGAATAGTGAACCAGCTATTTAACCAGCATGTACCATTTTGAACCAATTCACAACACACTGTCTCGAGATTGGTCACCTTTGTTTGTATAGTAAATGTTGCAATATAAATAAAGTTACATAAACATTTTGTTAAATTATTTATTGGACCAGACTTTACAAAATAATGGTGAGACATTCGGCATTTCGGATATTAACCATCGACACCAGTAACGACCCAAATATTTTCTCTCCAAATTAATTATTGAACCAGTAACCAGTCTGTTTCCTTGACCTTGGTATAACCTTGCCCGCCGGTCGCGGTGCATCTGCCGGGCGCAGCTTTCGAGGACTGGCCAAGTTGCGCCCGACAGCTGCGCCGCGACCATCCAGACAGTAGATCCGGTAACTGACAGTAGTTACCATCGTTCCTGCACCTATGGTTAGCCTCCAAGTCGTGACTCCCCTCCCGTACTCACTGGCAGCGCCACCGGAAGCCCCGTAGTACCCCCCTGCCATCTTCCCTCCGGCCACAGGATGAGGGCGTCTGGCCGGTGAAGGTGGTGAGGGGCGCTCGATGGCATACCCGGTCACCTCCCCGTCGTAGTCGTCATCCGAAGGGAACGCCACGTGGTTGGAGACTTCATCATCCTCGGCTGCAGAGTCCTCGTAATGTCGGTAGATGTCCTCCAAGGTGGTCGTCCTGTGAACAACAGGAAGTATTGTTGTTGGGTTTTTTTTATCGCCACGCGTCTTACTACCCGTTTGGAATATCTGGTATATTTGGGTTAGTGCTGAGGGAGATAGAATTTAGAAGAAGTGTAACTACATTTAGGTGTAGAAAGAATGAAAAACACTTTTACAAAAAGCAAGGTTCATTCAACCAGGATTTAAGCTCTATCCTTGCCTTCATAGACATAAAATATGAGACGAACATCTTTGTCCATGTACTCACCGGTGAGGATTTAACTAATTATGTATGTATTTATGTATTTATTGTATGTATGTATGTATGTATGTATGTATGTATGTATGTATGTATGTATGTATGTATGTATGTATGTATTTATTTATTTATTATATATAATGTACTTATTTTAAACTGTGTTTGGAGGAATTAATGACAACATAGTTGCGATAATATATTTGTTATAAGAGTTTGATTTGAATTGTAATTATAGGAATTATAACAACATTGTTGTAAAAACTAAAATATAAGTTCTATGTTTAGCCTATGCTTAGAGGAATTATTGCAACATTGTTGTAAAAACTAAAATATAAGCTCTATGTTTAGATTGTTCTTAGAGGAATAATAGCAAGATTGTTGTAAAACTAAAATATAAGCTATTTGATTAGCCTGTTCTTAGAGGAATTGTTGTAAAAACTAAAATATAAGCTCTTTGTTTAGCCTATGCTTAGAGGAATTATCGCAACATTGTTGTAAAAACTAAAATATAAGCTCTTTGTTTATCCTGTGCTTAGAGGAATTATAGCAACATTGTTGTAAAAACTAAAATATAAGCTCTTTGCTTATATTGTTCTTAGAGGAATTATAGCAAAATTGTTGTAAAAACTAAAATATAAGCTATTTGATTAGCCTGAGCAAAGAGGAATTATAACAACATTGTTGTAAAAACTAAAATATAAGCTCTTTGATTATCCTGTGCTTAGAGGAATTATAACAACATTGTTGTAAAAACTAAAATATAAGCTCTTTGTTTAGCCTGTGCAAAGAGGAATTATAGCAACATTGTTGTTAAAACTAAAATATAAGCTCTTTGTTTAGATCGCGCATAGAAGAATTATAACAACGCAATTGTAAAAACTATAATATTAACCCTTTGTTTAAACCGAGCTTGTAAGAATCAATAACACATTAAATATTTGTGTCCACAAAATGGACGTTAAATATATTTCTGAAACATGTCTCCATCTAACCTGGCCAGCCAGTTCTTGTAGTTTGAGGAACCAGGATCCGTCAGCAAGTTGTCTTTAAGCGCTCCGAGATCAACAACTTTCTTAAGCTTCGTAGAGATCCTTCCATGACCCTCCTCAGACTTGGGTGGAGGGGGTGGACTGCCCACCCTCTTTTCCGCTCGGGGCGGCTCCGCGGCCAACACCTCACTGAGGATCTCCTCCGCCACGTAGCTCCGACACAAGTACTCGTTCATCATCTTCCTGAAGAAATACAGAATATTGACGTCAATTAAAAAACAGGGGGGGGGGG
>CABFOW010008142.1:7292-19472 GCA_902141385.1 Timema californicum | reverse complement strand
TACTTTCATATTCACGAGGTATCGTGTTTCCCGGATTCTGTCAATCATGTCAATATTAGAGTGTAATGGTACATAATGTTTACTTTCTAAACCTCCGATCTTACACACTATGATCAATATTCTTACGTTTATATTTTGTTATTGTTTCTTAACTATATCTCTTATATCCAATAAATATTAGGTTTCTCTTTAATAACTGCCTGGCTTTTATTTCTTGGGAAAAGAAGGTGATTACAATCTGCCAAGCATGGATGTACAAGATGAATATAGGAGCTAGGAGCGCGGCACTGCACATGTAATAATAGCAAGCACTTTCTGTGATGTAGAAGCGCCAATGACGACCCTCAGAACTATAAGGACTGGTGTTTTGCTTACTATTAATTGTGTTATGTTCTGCTGCCGTGCTCCAAGATGTCGAGGTGTGTATTGCCACGTGCCTAACTCCTATGCAACCTGTTGTACACGCGTACTCAAACAGCTTTGCTATCCCGGCACTGTATGTCGAAACTTTGAACACAATTTAATGGCATTAGCGTAGCTTTCCGGATGTAAGTGTATGGGGATTTTATATTACCTTTTGGTTCAAACAAACTATATGTGAAGTTTGGGTTATGAGTTTTGGAACATTCTGTATACACACACAGACACACACACACACATATATATATTTTTTTTGTGAACAACATTAATTACACTAAAAGTCAATACACAGGTTGCAAATCGTTGTACTAACGGGGATGTTCATATGGGAAAAACTATATTCCAATTAATTTAAAATAGTTGAAAAAATTAGACCTATACACGGGAATTGAAACCGAAACTTTTGGCTTAAAACAACAATTCTCTACCATTGAGCTACCCAAGTGTCATTTTTCAACTATTTTAAATTAATTGAAACGTGGCTCCCTCCATTATTCCCCTAAATTGTGTCACGGAAGAAAGGTTAGGGGCATAAAATAAATATATTTAAATTTCAATACTTTCAAAATATATCTATAATAATGTTATTGGCAAAAGTAATTTATTGTGTTCTTCAGGGATACATATATGAATATTCACACTAATAAAATATATATGAAGTAGCTATAATGTAGAGGTAATGTACCCATAAGTGCGTGAAGATAAATCATTTATAAAAATAAGTCGACTCAATACACCATACCAGGATTCGAATCCTTACCTCTCCGTTCCCTGTAAAACCCGCTAAAAGAGAGTGACGTATTTTCCCACATGCTCACAGACGCGAGAAATCGAATTGTTCATTCAACGAATATATATCTGTGTATTTAACCATAAAATAGTTTTAACTGTTCATGAATTATGTATGATATGTGAAATGAGTCAAATCTTGCTCAACGCATCATTTTAATGATTAGTTATATAATGCATTTCGCACTCTGCATTTCACTAGTCATTAAAAAACAAGTTATTTCATGTAGATGAATTCTAAATTTTAATAATTAATGTCTATATTTAGAAGTTATGTACACCATGGGACATCTAAATAAATTCTTGATGCATTAGTGAGAGGCATACTTTTGTATTTTATCAAATTTGTTGAAATATTATAATAACGGGTTTAAAATATATAATGTTTAGTCCATTATAGCAAAAAATTAAATTGAATAGTTTAAATAACTATATAGGACCACTATTTTTTTAAATATATTCTTCTTACATATGTTCATATATGTAAACCACCATTTAGAAAAAAGGAAACAACATAATTATGGCTTTATTCGTATATTTTTTAAAGCAACTTGTCTTACTAATCATTTCTGATGTACGCGTATGTACTAGTTACATTAATGCATTAGGTATAAGGAAGTTGAATTTTGAAAATGTACCCGAGATTTCCTAAAGAAAGAGTGGCCAACCATTTAGGAATAAATACTCACTACACCCCACCAGAATTCAAAGCCCAAATATCCTGGTCATCGGCACTCCAGTCTATTGTGAGGGTAATGTCAGTGATTCTCAAAGTGTGGTTCTTGAAACACTGTTGGTCCACGGCGATCTATAAAGTGGTCCGAAGTATCCCAGGAAATTTAATAACACTAATGAATTAAAGATTGTTGACCATATATGATATAAACATTTAAAATGAAAATTATTATAAATTAAATGTACAAAGAATACGGGCCTTTCAACAAATATCGTGTTGCAGTTAGCTACGAATGTTTTGGGTTTCAAATAAGAGGCTTCCCTCATGTTCTATATGTTTTTTGTGGCTAAAAGACGCATCGAAAATACAATCATAGTGATGAACCAAATGTATTAAATTGTATCAATTGTATAGATAGATTTATCGCTTACGAATATGATCCAGACTGCCCATACGTATACTAGATTTGTCGTAAACATATCATAACTACGATGAATAAAAAACAACGAGAATAAATGTAGATTTAATTTTTCTTTACCAGTAATGTCAAGAACAGTGATTCTTGAGCCACTTTCTGAAACCCATAATAAGCCAAAATATTCCCACATTTTGACAAACATTCAATGTGTAATACACCAGTAGGCCTACTTTCTAAAGCCTGAGTTGGTTCCTTTTGAATAAATATGTCACAGCTCGATATTACACTGTATGTACGTGCTATAAAATCAAACGTTGAATACAAAAATTTGATAATGTATCAAATGAAATTTTCATGGAAGATATATTTGTCAAATATAGTAGAAGACCTAAGACGTTAGAAAAAGTATGCTTAGTAGATTCCGCAGCGATTTATTCAATATCGCGAAAGAAAAGATGAAATCAATGAAAATGCAGACATTGATAGAGAAAAAGACTACAACGAAGGACATAAGCCTAGGATAATCCGTCCATATCTATTATTAAGGGTTCTGTCTAACGACAGGCCCATTCCTTGTTGTCAGTGAACTTAGACCACCAATGCACTCTGTCCTCTTCCTCCTCCTTCAGATCCGATAATTTTCTGCTTGCCTTCAAGCCATCCAATATTTTAATCCCCTTTCTGTCTAAGCCCCTCTTTCCCACAAACATTACTTTTATTACGTCGTGCAGAATAAAATTCATCCTAAGGATGTGTCAAATCCAGTTTCCTTTGTACTGAATAATTACATCCAAAATGGTTCTCTTCTCACCCACTCTTCTTAGGACTTCTTAATTTGTCACCCGGTTTGTCCACCTGATCTTCTCAAGTCTTCTCCAGCACCACATTTCAAAGCTCTCCAAGCATTTCTTTACCATCTTCCTGAGAGTCCAAGTTTCTGCTCCACACAGCGTGATGCTCCAAATGTAATATTTCATCAGTTTCTTCCTCAGATCCAAACTCAACTAGCTAGTCAACAGAAGACTCTTCTTGTTGAAGACTTCATTGGCTATGGTGATCCTCGATCTAATTTCCTTGGTGCAGTAGACATCCTTTGTCAGCAGAATCCCCAGGTACTTTAACTACTTTATGTATTCCAACTTCAAGGTTCCAATTTTGATTTTCAGTTGCTATTATATTTTTGAAATCACCATAACTTTTGACTTCTCAATGTTAAACTCCATTTCATATTTTTCTTCCTATCTCCACTAGCTAGTTTTATATTTTTCCTTATTTTTAACAGAAATTCTAAATCATCTGCATATTTTATTGTGTTCACAATGCATCCTCATATCCTGAAATTGCCACGTCGCTCCAGGGACTCTCTGAGCAACTACTCTCCATATAAGTTGAACAGACTGGATGAAAACAGCGTCCCTGCTCACTTCTTTCCTATATTCACGCTGTTGGTTTCTTCACCTTCACCCACTACCCCGGGTACAGGTCAGCAATCAGCTTTCAGTCACTCCAGTTGTTTCCGATCTTATTGAGTATTTCCTTCAGTTTCTTCCACTTCACTCTGTCAAAGGCCTTTTGGAAATCAATCAAACAATGGTAGATTTCTTCATTGACTTCCAGTACGCTCTGAAATTATTCTCAGCATCCCGATGGCATCTCTGGTTCCTTTTATGAATCCAAAATGGTATTCTTCCACCACACTTTCTTTTTTCTTTCCAATTGGCTGTTGAATATTCTTGGCTCGATCTTCCTCACATGAGAGATGAGGCTGATGGTCCTGTGTTCACTGATTTCTTGGTTTGTTTTTTCTTTAAATCCACCATGGCTAAGTCTAGAAATGTCTTAATCCATTCTCCTGTTTTGTAGGTCATATATATATAAGTTTTGTCAGTGCCATTAATCCTTATTTTCCCATTTCCTTCAAAAGGTCAGCTGGTATGTCGTTATCTTCAGCAGCTTTCCTTCTTTGTGTGCCCTTTATGGCTCTCTCTACTTCACTATTTAAAATGCTTAATCCTATTTTGTCTTCCTCCAGCAAATAAATAGGTATGTAGTTGTTAATTAAACGGGGGTCATTGGACTTATAAACTGGAATAACTTTAGCAATTGTATGATTACTTGGGTATATTCCTGTAATAAAGCAACAGTTAATAATGTTACATAAATGTTTACATATCGCCTCCACACATTTTAAAAATATAATATAATTAATTTTGTCTTCCCAGTGTAGATATATCAATTTGTAGACACTCTATACACAGCAAAACTTCAATTTTCAGTTGCAGAAGCCATCAAAATTGGTTAAGAATTATGGTTTAGGTAACTAGATGGTGTATTAATGAAAGTTTTAAAATTTAACAAAAGTAAGTATTGAACGATGAACCCTTTTTATAAAACAGGATATATCATCCTAATCTAAACTACGGAGGTTTGTATTTTTAGGTAGAATTTTAACGTAGTCAAGAGTTTTTGTGAGATGGCTTCATCCGTCTTTACCTTAAGTTTGTTTTTTTCCTGGGAAATACTTTGTTGGTAAAAGCAGAAGTATTAACTCAACATGGACCATACGTATGTTTTTTCCTTTTAAAAAGTAAAACAGTGGTATAAATAAACACTAACCTTAGCCTTACCCAACCTCTATCCTACTGGCTCGCATCTAGCTATTGCTACTGCTTACGTAGCACTTCGTAGTAATAAACCATACCCAACGCATAGCTACGAAGATATAAGTATAAAACCAAGCAGTAATAGTAGTAGAAAGTTGATAGCTAAGCACTTACACCAGACGTCTCAAAACAACCAATAGGTTAGATTATTTATTTCTACCGTATGGCAGTCTGGGTGGATGGTAGGTATAGGTTGAATCTAGTTAGTGCTTAGATTATATTTGGCTTATTTATACCGGTGTTAATTATCTGATCTTGGTAAAGGGTTATTTATATTCTTCTTTGCTAGTCGGGGGGGTGGGGTCTGGGCACGTGGACAAAAGAGTAAGTCTGGGTTTTTTTTATTTTTCTGGTTACAGGGGGTCTGAGATCTTATCCCGGATAGATGAAACAAGGTATTTTTCCATGATTGGGCTGCCACACTCTATCTACAAAACACGTATTCTTGATTTATAATATAGGGAGGGTCCTACATACATATCATTTAATTTAATGGCCGCACCATTTTAACCATGCAAAGGTAACCTAATAAATTGTCTTTTAAATGGAGGCTTGGATGAGAGGTTTGACGAGGTTTTCATTCAAATACATTCTATTTTTTTGATTGACTATCGAAAGGCTATCTAATCCATTGTTAAATTCAGACGATAACGCCCGTTCCTGCGAGTATCTTCAATGATGACTGGCTCCACAAGATGTTGCGTTAAGACTGAATAGGGGCTGTTTTCTAAGAGTGATAAGATAATCAAAGCAGAATTCAGTGGAGTGTGTCTTAATACAAGGGTCGTCGTGAACGCTAATAAGAGGAAGACGGCATTGATAATATGAGGACAGAGTTGCTCTTCCTGTTTGTCCTGTTTTCAATTTACATGCTGATGGTGATTAGGGTCTCACAGTTCTTGTGGGGGAAGGGTTGAGGAGAGAAGAAAGTCGGGTTCCGTATCACCCACAGCCATGTTTGCCCCTAATTACCACGCAAAGCACGACATAGCCTCAACGGCAAACTCGCACGCTTCCTCTTGCTATTAAGGTGGTAGGATGAGAGTATCCACGTGTTTAAGAGGGGGTTCCCCCTGGACGAGAGTTGAGATGCAGTGCATACGTCCAGGTGTCCTTCAATATCCAAATAGTGGTTGGTTATTTCAGAAAACAATTCACGTCAATACGTAGAAACTAAGCTCTATAGAATTAACCTCCTTACATTCTTTTTAGCGCCACGTCTTCCGTAGTTAGGTTATTCGCATTTATGTAATAATTAAGCCAGTGAGTTAGGGATAGTAAAGGTTGAATTTAGAGGAAGTGTACTCTCATTTTCATGGACGTCGATTGAAAAAAATATCAGTATAAGCCACCCTTTGTACACCCGACCGGGATTCGAACCCCGATCTTCCTGTCAGTGGCAGTTAGGTCTAACACGAGAGTTACGCCTTGGACCATGTGACCACCGAAGCATATCCTTACATTTTAATTTATATAGCTATTTTTAAATATAATAAAAGATGGTCCAAAACTAGTACATTTTCAATGCCACGATTTTCATGCCAGAAAGATTTAAACAAATTTAATCAAGAGTTAAATTTAAACCACTATATAGTAGGATTCAAGTAGGAAGAATGTCATCAGTCTCTCTGTATAGATGTTTGTTCTGTGAAAGCTGTTAAATGATTTATGCTTGGACCAATTTTAACTAAATTTGACAGAAATATTCTTTGAGCCTGAGTCGGACGATGTATGTACTGTACATATATGTTCAATCTGTTTATCCATTTCAAAATGGTGGCCGCTCAAAAGGTTTTTTGTTTGATAGCTCATTTAAAGTGATTTGAATTTATAATGCTAAGCAATAACTGATCTAGTAGCTAGGATGTATTTTTTTAAATGTTAGATAAATTGTGAGCCCGACATCTTAAATCACTTGAAACATGGCTATTAACTATGAATATAATGTACTATTGAATATAGTATTATTCTGTTTTCTGTCTAATTCGATCACCAAAGGCAAAATATCAACTTCAACTTTATTGAGAAATTAAAGAAGATATTTTAAATTGAAATTCAAAGAGAAATCATAAGACTGGACCAGCCTCGGTGGCGTTGTTGGCTAACGCGCTTGTCGTGTTGAGCTCGACTGCTGAGGACGGGGAGATCGAGGTTCAAATCTCGGTCGGGTGAACTGGGGGTGGTTTTTCCTAAGTGGTTTTCTACTCTCCTTCCCCACATATGCGGGTTCACTTCCTCTAATTCAACCTTCCTAATTCCTAATCCATTAGCGTAATTAGTACTTAAAACGTATAACCCGAATGGGTAGTAAGACTCGGTGCTAAATATTATTATTATTACTATCATCATAAGACTGGACTGATGATAAAAAATGTGAGGAAACCAAGTCTACTGTTCACAGAACCATGTTATGGTTTAGTCTAATTTAATAGGATTTTTATTTTATTCTATAATACATGATTAATGGCAACAATACAAAAGCGTGCATAACATTATCACTAGCTTTTCACAGATAGAAACAAACATAGTTCTAAATGTTCTAAAGAGCAGTTACCTATTACAAACTTCTTGTATAAATTAAAACCTGAATAAGAAATAAGAAGAAATGGCGATTTATAAAGTTTCAGAATAATGATTTCTCAACAAATGGCCTTTGAAGAAACTTAAACATTTTCATAATTAAAAGCTATTTTAGCAGTTACAGATTCATTAGTAAGAACATTTAAGGTGGGCTTTAAAATATATTGAAAGTAGAGTTACTTTTTTTGTTTTTAACTTTAGGAGATTTTGTTATTAAACTCTCAGCTTTTTTCCTCTAGAAACTTCCTCCCTTTGTTACTTTTGGGGTGGGGAGTGGAATTAAGTTCTTCTTCACTAAGACACGAAAAAAAGAAGTTTACCAGTTTCAAGTGTGTTTTTTTTTGCTCATCTTTTTACTCATCTCACTTCCTATTACATTGTTCAGTTAAAAGAGAGGTTTTTTACTAAAAAAAATTACTAGTGAACTTTAATTGAAACTGCATATTAGTGATTTATAATTTTTAATCTAATTAGACAGGAAGAAGATTTTATATTTTAAGTCACGATGCAAATTTTGAAAATTCAAACTTATTTGAGAATATAAATTTTATATATATATATATATATATATACACACACAAAGAAAATTTGTATTGGGCTATTCAAATGGGGCTATCGAACCGTGAGAAATGGAGGGATTTATATACGGTGCATCAATGAAGTCTTGTTTGTCAGTGATGGGAGTATAGGTGGGCTCAAGAAGAGTATCGCTTAGCACTTTTCTACTCAACCGTCCCATCCTACCTGTATTTTTCCTCTAAATTCTACCCTCCCTATCCCTTCAACATTAACATAATTAATGTACAGGATGTACAGAAAATGCCATCTAAAATACCAGTGTGGGACTGCCGAAGATGGCGATATCAGGGTTTGATCCCGGTCATGTGAACTGAGAGTGGATTTCCCTTAATGGTTTCCACCCTCCCTCAAAGCAAATATGAGTGCACTTCATCTAAATTAAACCTTACTAATCCCTAACACATTAGTGTAGTTGGTACATAGGCGTATGACCCAAACGGATAGTAAGACTTGGTGATAAAAAAAATTAAAAGAAGCGCTCTAGGATATAGGATATTATAACAATTAATTTAAGTTAAGTATAAGAATCAACACTCCACTCTCAATCCTGGTGGAGATATAGTGGCTAGAATCTGTCGGTCAAATGGGGCACAGCCGTTCAAACACAAGGTGACTAGGATGAGGGCGTGTAAGATGTCTTATCATGTATTATTATTATTATTATTATTATTATTAGCACCGCGTCTTACTACCCGTTTGGGTTATACGCACTTACGCTAATGTGTAATGGTAGGGTGATTGTGAGATGAAATGGAGGACCTACAGTTTAACGTGGAATCCGAACCACGGTGGAGGCCTGGCATTCCCCACATTCACAAGATGTCTTGTCAGAGGTGAAGGAAGGGTTTGGCAATCAGATAAATCTGTGCCGGGACAGAGGATTGAACCCCGGCCACCAGCATAGAAGTCTGACACCTTACCCCTAGACCGCCAGGTCACCGTCTTATCCTGTAGAGTTTTTCGGTGACGTAGGAACGAAAACCACTCCTACCCAAGATAATATGCATGTCACTAGATTCTGTTAAATCGTGAACCTCCATCAAAATGCTATGGTGTGGACCTTAAATGAACCTGCACACCACAATCACAGATGCCTTAATACTATCATTCGGGTGATCTTTGCGCTGCCTGCTACGTGCGCGTTTTCATTGGTTGATGGTAGATCTTGTGGTCTGTTCACCTCCTGTGGAGCCGGTTCCTACAATGTGGTGCGCCGGTCACCAGATACCCGCTGCTTTCATGGCCCTTAAATGCGAGTAATTACTGTTAACAACACGAAAGCCATTTAAGAAGACGTAGGGCCTTGCTCCAGGGCATTTATAGTAGTACTTAAGCCGTAGAGTATGTATAAAACTATGTTACGTTAGATGGATCATTTTACCCGGGGGAAAAATTGTGAGCTAGAGGGCCAGTTCCAATCCTAATTGTACAATGTACACGTCTTGATCACCTTTACCATGGTATGTGGTTATGTTATCCGTGCCCCCTGTATATGAATTTAATCTGAAAGGGTGGTAGCAAGCAGTGCATAAAACGAAAAACCCTAAAAGATAATGCAAATTATATATTTGAAGCTATACATTTTACAGATAATTTAATGGTTTACAACCAAATAGTTGCGTAGTTAGTGATAATCTTGTCGTTTCACAATCAAAAGTTTAATTTGTGTTCTAATATAAGACACAAACACAAGTAAAATATATATATTTTGTTTCAATAAAATATTAGCTGAACAATGAGCTTTGTTTATCAGTGGACAAACATTTTATCGATTACATAACGTGTGGATAATGATAACAGATAAGAATCACGATACATTTCTAATGCACTTTAGATATGGTTAGAATAGGTCACAGTCATATTAAAATTAGTTTAATAAAAGTATTTACTGGGGTTTTTATAAGGTTTGAGATTTAAAAATTGTTGTCCTGGGAAAAAATATGATGTTACCTTTCACCTTTTTAACCTGTACTCTTCATATGTTTGTATTTTTTTGAAAAACATGATGATATTGTAATAAGGAAGCAATATTAATTTATATTGTTTGTATTTTATAAAGATGTATTTTTAGCAGACTCATAATATACATAAAAGTATTTCTAGTATCTTAGCTGAATGCCAGATAAATAACATCATATAACCACTTTGTGAAACGCCGTAAATACGACGTAGATTTAAAAGAAAATATATCTCAACATGTTAATTATTTTCAAATAATTTGAGGAAAGAAAAATTAACCTATAATATTTGTATTCTTGATGACATACTGGTGGGTACGTCTAAACAAACGCCAAAAACGGTATTTACTAATAGGGGGTGGAGTTATTTCCCACATAGATCAGCAAAATATTTATTTTTGACACAACTTTTTTCTATTTCATACATTTAGTAAGTTATAAACATTCTTCTGTTGACAAGATGGTTTTACACAACGTCAACTTAATACGTTTCTGATTTGGCTCCGATTTTATTACTGTAATAACTATTAAGGATTTAATTCAATGAGTTTAATTTAAGTTACAATTTACAAGTGTTTAGAATTTGTATGAGGTAGTTTATCATGTTTACAGAATTAAAATATCTGATATCCTCGGGCAGGGTTCTAGCTGGATAGCTTACAAATTTCATTTAACACAATTACGTACACTGTGGTTTTGTCGGGAATGTGGGCTAGGCAGGAATGTTTTCAATTATTTCCAAATTAATGTTTCATATTTGTATATCGCTCAATTTTGTAAAATTAATCATTGGTCTGTTTTTAATACCCAAGTTAATATTTGCTGATATTACATCTTGAATTTAAATGTTATAATCATTGAGAATATTTAATTTACAAATTAATTTTTGATATTATTATGTTGTTTATTTTTAACTAAAATGATTCATCGGTCATTTTTGCTATACTAGCAAAATTTAGTACTATAAATCATAAAAAATATAGATACTCTGTAATAATAGTATTGATTTTCGTGACAATTATTTGATGGTATTTAATTATTAAAGTAATTAATAGAATTAAATTCGTCAAAAGGAAAAATAAGATTTTCCTCTTTAGAATCGGCTCCAGGAATTTGACAGGGGTAGAGTCCGCATCCATATATATCCGTAGCGTTATCATCTGTAACAACATTTACAAAATGACTCTGGTTATAATCTGTTACACTATTCTAGTACATGTAAGCGTAGTACCAGTGGTTCCTGGTTCAAATCAACTAGGAGATAATGAATCATCCTCATAAAGAAGACAAATTGATCAGTTTAAAGCTTCATTAACACGTTCGCCGAAAATAAAAAGCGGAATTTACTTGAGTGGCGTATCAATTCACCCGCTGTATGTTAACCCATGATGCATTGCAACACTAACTTAAAACGGCTGATTATCAACCTTTATTTATTTTTTTTGTGAATAAACATATATTTTAGATCATTCTCCCAATAGAAGTTTTCAAACTATAACGCTGTATATTAACACAATCCAAAACATCGATACACACGCTTTCTTTAACGGGTTATTTCAAATCTCCTCACAACGGTCAACGGAGCTGTCTGCGTTCTTATGGTTGTTTGGAGCACATGGGTTGCCAAATGCGCATGCACACTGATTTGAGATAGCTGGTTTTGAGATTTGATTGGATCTCCAGTGCCGAACATCTCGGGCAGAGCGGACGAAGTAGAGATGAGTTGAACATTAGCAGACCCTCTCGCACCGATGAGGCGGAGATCTTGTGGTTGGCTTTTATATCTCGTCATGCGACCCCGTTTTTGTTTTGCGCTTGGTTTTCGGCGAACGTGTCAGTTCAGAGTTAGTCTATATATGTTTAAATACTGTGTTAAGCACTGTTGTAATTAATGGTTTAATATATTTGTAGCAACATGTCTTAGTACTTATTATTATTATTATTATTATTATTAATATTATTATTAGCACCGCGTCTTACTACCCGTTCGGGTTATACGCACTTACGCTAATGTGTAATGGTAGGGTGATTGTGAGATGAAATGGAGGACCTACAGTTTAACGTGGAATCCGAACCACGCTGGAGGCTTGGCATTCC
>CABFOW010008141.1:7106-19480 GCA_902141385.1 Timema californicum | reverse complement strand
ATCAGATAAATCTGTGCCGGGACCAAGGATTGAACCTTGGCCGCCAGCACAGGAATCTGACACCTTACCCCTAGATCACCAGGTCACCCTAGCATTAATCGATCAAACAATGTACATATAATTTTATCAGGGTCCCAACCAGGGCAGTGGAGTCTGTAGACATCTTCAAGCTACTACGGTTGGTAGAACGTCAAATTCAATGTATTTTATTAAACTTTACAAACAAGAAAAACATTCCTAAATTTCCATAAACGTAAATGATATTTTGAAGCCGTGTTTGATATATTTACAATAATAAATAATATTTTAGTGACTATGATGCTTGGAAACTACCATTCCCGTGATAAATTCCACAGTTTGCAGGTTCGTCCCTTCCACCATTTGTGTCAATGCAACCTTTAAAACCTATTTGAGAATGTCTGCTTTTTATTCTACTGTTGCTTCCGGCAGACTCACGGAGTAGAAGCAAAATACATGTATGTGGGATATTCTATCGACTTGAATCTAGACCGGAGTAATTTCAGTATTTTGACATCGCAATGTATGAGCTGTACTAATCAATATCCACGATCATGGCGGACGATGGACGCACCCTGTTGGACAATAAATTGCGTTATTGAGGTAGATGAAATATCGTGTTGCTCCACTGGATATCATCGCTGAGGGAACTGCTTGGTTACTATTGGGGGGACAGCGTTGTCATTTACCTGTTTCCGTGCGGTCATCTCCCTTCAAATATTAGACCAGTTTCGCAACGCTGGTTCGTTGATGTTGCCAGTATCTCCTTCTTACCCCAGCACACCACCTTCGGACATAACTGAGAGCGAGGAGATTTGGCAACAGTTAACTGAGAGAGACCTGCAGTTACCTCCGCGGTGATATTGGGTGGTTGTGTGGTCGGCGTGTGGTATTCAAGGCCTGTGGTCGACGTGTGGTATTCAAAGTTTGTGGTCACCGTTCGTCAAGATGGGATTTGAACTCTCATTTCTGTAACTGTCAAATCTAACCAAACAAGGTTGACGTCTTAGTCAGCGAGCACACAGATACATTTCTTTCAAGTAAATCATGGTGCACTTATCATAATTCTACCTTTCTCAACTCCAACCACGTGGTGTTAGTACGTGTGTGGCTAGCCTAAACGCAATACAGGAAACACAACATACATATCCAAACCCGGCAAGCTATCCGTGTGAAAATGATAATACAAGGGTACAGGGGAAAAGGAGTAAGTTTACAACAAACACATGTTTTACAGAACAGCCCTTATATCTCAAGTCTTACAAGGGCACAGGGGAAAAGGAGGAAGTTTACAACAAACACACGTTTTACAGAACAGCCCTTATATCTCAAGTCTTACAAGGGCACAGGGGAAAAGGAGTAAGTTTACAACAAACACATGTTTTACAGAACAGCCCTTATATCTCAAGTCTTACAAGGGCACAGGGGAAAAGGAGTAAGTTTACAACAAACACATGTTTTACAGAACAGCCCTTATATCTCTAGTCTTACAAGGATCCCAGACTAACCGTTATATAACGTGCGTTAGAAAGGTATCGTTATTGTCTAAGAGATGGCAGCACTGGTCCACTTTGTTTTTCTACCCCTTTCCTGTAGACATTGAAATTGTTTTGGTCGTGTCAAGACTCGAACACTGTACCATAAGTTATGAATCACTGCTGACTGGGATAAGGTGAGGTCCTCTAGGATTATAGCACCCGCTTTTACTAAACCCGTATATTGGTATTCAACCCCTAACTTGGATAAACTTGGATTGTTGGGGAAAGGGGTTGGGATGTGATAACGATGAGGGTGAAATGGGGAAAGGGGGATGTTTTCCAAATGTTCAGCACAAAGACTTTCTACTGTGCGACAGCCATTTTAACCCGTTCTGAAGGAGAAAAAAAAGAAAAGCTGATACAAGCATTACGTTCTGATTCCACGTTCCGCCTATGTTTATCAATTTTTTGTAGCAAACTCACAATATAAAGTTTTTTTAGTATCTACACTGAGCTTATCCTGCAAGACAGGAAGTTTACCTTGCTTGGATCTACTATGGAGTAACTTATAATATAGTCATAGTGTAATCAGTCAAAGTAAGGTTAGAATCCCTCGGGGCAGCTAAACCAAACAAACTGTGCTTCCTACTTTATGTCCAAGTAATTATTATTATTATTATTATTATTATTATTATTATTATTAGCACCGAGTCTTACTACCCGTTCGGGTTGTACGCACTTACGCTAATGTGTAATGGTAGGGTGATTGTGAGATGAAATGGAGGACCTACAGTGTAACGTGGGATCCGAACCACGGTGGAGGCCTGGAATTCCCCACATTCACAAGATGTCTAGTCAGAGGTGAAGGAAGGGTTTGATAATCAGATACATCTGTGACGGGACCGAGGATTGAACCCCGGCCGCCAGCACAGATGTCTGACACCTTACCCCTAGACCGCCAGGTCTCCAAGTAATTAGTTTACTAGAATAGGAAGAGAGAAGAAGAATTTAGAGGAAGTGTACCTACATTCACGGAGAGGGAGAGAGTGGTAAATGAACCCAACTACCATCTCGTCACGAGTTAATATAGTCATAAGCACTCGAATCCGAGACCATCGATAGATCAAACGTGGGTTTGCCGCCAAGTCTTGGTCCGATCAGGGAAACGGTCTCCGGTCTAGACCGAGGTAAAAACAGACGATATGTAAAAACCGCTTTTTCTGTTTCTTGGGGTCGGGAAACGCCGACATTCATCCGAGAGGTCGATGGGAGTCAAAAAACTCTAAACTACAATTTATCCGCAAATATAAAACCAAAATGTAAGAACCGCCAAATGAAACGAAACTATCGTTTTACTAAATCACGCTGTGTTAAACTTGAAATAGCCCGAAAGCGATACGGACGTTTCTTATCCGATAAAAAGATCTTTCTCTTTTTGTTACGTTTCATTAAAGAATTCCCAACGCAATATTTTCCTTGGCAGACACGATCTCCGACATGAAGAATCGTTTTATCCCTGCTCAGATTTGTTTTGTTCTTTTTGTCTTCTCCGTCTTATCGCCATCACGCGTTTGGACTGCTCCATGTAAACATTCTGTTCCAGAGGATAGAAACGGGTGTCAACTGGGGGGAAGGGAGCTGTGTCTCTAAAAACGGAGTGGTGTTTTTTTGGGGGGAGGGGGGGGGTGTAAGATGGAATGTTGTACCAGATTAAACTGTCACATCGGGCATCATGGAGCGACGTGTCTTAAGCGCGTCCCGTTCCGCCATCTAACCAGACCTAAACAGAGACAGCCGTAAAAAGAGCGATCTAGAAAGAACAAACCTATTATTTGCTGTCAACTTTGGACACATTTTACTACATTATCTGCTTTATCGGATAGTAATCCATACCAACTATAAAATATGGCCATTGCCGAGCCCATAACTTGACGTACGAATACGTGAAAGTAATTCTAGTATCCCTTGAAGAGGTCAGATAACGCCCTTTTCTACCACGTTTTTACTAAATTAGCCCTGGATTTTGTTTTTGCACCCTTGTCTCACTCTCGTTTTTTTGAAAACGATTCTCAACTGTTATTCAGAAAGAGGGAAAGGTACGAGGGGCAAGTTTTTACATTCTGGTACAGTTTGACATAAAAGATTCTGAGACGGACTCTTGCGTCGATCTCTGACTGAATCTACTCATCTTAAATGTTGGTTTTACATTCCTTTTCCACACGATTCCTGATTCCGTATGTTGAGATTGCTATCGCGAGTCCCGTCTTCTTTCTTAAAGCTTGTGCTCATGGGATTGCCCCTTATATTTGTAGGTTCATTACTGGGGCATTTAGCGTTATAAATATAATATACGCCTTCATGGCTTGGATAATATGTACTGGTGCTTGATATCCTACTGAGTAGTCTGCAGGATGAATATAAGTACTGATTCTTTGATACCTACTGAGTAGTCTGCAGGATGAATATAAGTACTTTTGCAAAGAGTTATCAATGGTGGAAATCGAACCAAGATAATTTAAGAATCAAATGGCCAAAGCTATTATTTATGCTGTAAGAGATAGGAATAATCCATCTAGATTTCATATTCTGAAAATTGAAAAAGGACACCTGGACACGGGAATCGAACATGGGACCTTTGAATTAGTACGCCAATGCTCTAACCACTGAGCTATCCAGGGTTAATCTTCACTCATATTTTAAGGCAGAGTCTGTGATGGAACTATCAGATAAAGCAGCAGCATTGACGTACTAAATCAAAGGTCCTGGGTTCGATTCCCGTGTGCAGGTGTCATTTTTCAGTTTTCATAACAAGATAATTTAGATCTGTGTTCAATCACCAGAATTACTCAGCCATAAGAACTGGTCGGTTAAATAAGTAATTACTAACAAACATGTTTTAACAATGAGCCACCACTAGGACATTTTCATTTTTTTGTTTTTGACCTTTGTTAAGTGCAAGTGTAAATTTTTGAGGGTGTTTTGAAACCTTTTGCACTTAAATAATTAATAAAAGTTAATTAATTAAACTTATTAACTTAAACTAATATGTGTAAAAGTCTTATAACTTGTGTATTGCTTTTAATTAGGATTTATTTAAATTATGTTATTATCATTACTAGCACCGCGTCTTACTACCCGTTCGGGTTATACGCACTTACGCTAATGTGTAATGGTAGGGTGATTGTGAGATGAAATGGAGGACCTACAGTTTAACGTGGAATCCGAACCACGGTGGAGGCCTGGCATTCCCCATATTCATAAGATGTCTCGTCAGAGGTGAAGGAAGGGTTTGGTAATCAGATAAATCTTTGCCGGGACCGAGGATTGAACCCTGGCCGCCAGCACAGAAGTCCGACACCTTACCCCTAAACCACCAGGTCACCTTTAAATTATGAAAATTGTAAATTAAATGTATATTGAACAAATCATTTTCAACCAATTTTGACTGTTTGGCTGACCTCTGAGCCTATTTTATATTATCCCTTTGGCAAGCAACATGTCTCATTTATGAGATCCAAGCCATCAGCTTATCAACATTTCAAAAAATATATTTACTTTGTACGATAATATAAAATCATTTCTAGATTTATCACAGTTGAGATTATAGTAGTAAATGGATTTCAGTATAATACAAACTATTGAACTAGTTGAATAAATAATTAAATTAAATGGATATTTTGAAAAAATCTTTTACATATTTCGACCAAATGTTCTAATTTGTATCTGTTATTAATTAAATTACTCTGCTATAGTTTTTTCCGCTCCTAATACACTAAATATATTGCATGACACCTTTTTTGCGATCAACCAAGATCAAAGCCAGGTCTCTCTAATCAAATCAAGGAGAGTAAACCACTACACCAACCGCACAGATTAAATCCTACCAAAATAATAGAATAACTAATTACTGTCTAGGTTAAGATTTGACTCACATTAACTTTAACCAATAAGAACTATTTAATAATATATAATTTAAAACTATATCATATTATACAACCGAACAGAGTTTTACTAAAATATTGATGTTTGGAAAAGTGTATGTACTTTTGGTAAATCTACACATGTGGTGTTTTATAAGTCCAAGAAGGCATACTTTGATCTAACTTCCATAGCCCCTACTGTACTTTAAACAAACAAAAAAATTGTTGGTTTTTCGTGTAATTGATATAAAGATGGGGGGCGATAACTTAGAGATTACTGAAAAAAACATATCATTGGAAAGGGTTAATGAGTTTAAATATTTAGGTAGAGCAATAATGACAGAGTGGAAGCTAGGAACATATAAAGTCAGGAAATTCAAAATATTACTCGGTCAGTAAGTTGTTGACATCTCACCTTCTGTCCAGGAATGTAAAACTCAGAATATACAAAACAATAACTTTACTGTGGGTGTGAGACATGGTCTCTTACCTTACATCACTAAAACTATTATAATGTGTTCCAAAACCATAACTTTACTGTGGGTGTGAGACATGGTCTCTTGCCTTACATCACTAAAACTAATATAATGTGTTCTAAAACAATAACTTTACTGTGGGCGTGAGACATGGTCTCTTACCTTACATCACTAAAACTAATATAATGTGTTCTAAAACAAGGAGCTGGATATAACTAGCTCAAGATAGGGATAGGTGTGGTACTTTTGTAAGTTGGCAATGAACTTACGAATGGAGTAGGTAAATAATTAATGTAAAATGATTTTAGAAACCAGATATTTTTCCGTCCAAACGTTCAACATCAAGATATTCATTCTAAGTGTTAAGTTGGTATTGGTAGTGTAACTTAGTGGAAAAAATATGGAGGGGAAGGGGAGGAAGCACACGGACTAATCATATTTGTGGTTTTTAACCGTAAATTCAGACTGTTTCGAACCTGGAGCTTTAAGCCATGTGACCACCGATGGGAGCTTATACTCTTAACGTGGTTCTGAGGTCTTTCAAGGAGAATGTGCAGTATTTATATCGATGATCCAAATATAGAGGATTTAACCTCTGGTCGGGGTATTAACTTAATGGGTCAAAACTGCTTGTATCTAAGGTTAGGTTAAGATAGGTTAATGAATCAGATAGCCAAAGCTATCATCTATGCATTTGAGTGAGGATAGCGCCTTAAAATATGAGTGAAGAATGACCATGGGCACGGGACGAGTCCTGAATAGCTCAGTGGTAAGAGCATTGGCGTACTAAGCCGAAGGTCCCGGGTTCGATTGCCGTGTCCAGGTGTCATTTTTCAATTTTCAGAATATGATATCTAAGATAGGTTAGTTAAGAAATACTTACTTAGCCACCACATATTGTTACACTACTATATGACATATATATAGGGAAGATTATCTCTTAATTATGAAATTATATAATTAAACTATAATTACGTTTAAACAATAATTTAAAACAAAAAATATATTTTACTTCTCTCCACGATGATTAATTCTCATTTGCGTAGCCTTTTGTATTTTTTTTGGCTAGGGGTTCCCGGTGAATCTTTTAACAAAGACGCCTTGTCTTAATTTAATAATTAATTAACATGACTGTTAATTAACGGCCGGTTGGAATGCCCTCTCCCCCTCCCCCATCAAAAGCTCACTTAGCTTCCCAAAGCACGTGCTCGGCGCTAGAGCTGGGTATAACTGCTGAATTATCATTGTTTATGAGTTTAATGCACAAAGGAGAATGACTCAACAACATGTGTGTAGCTCTTTACAACATATTAATACTTCATAAATCATGTGACTATGACGATAGTGTAGAACTACTTTTTTTTTAACACTTTGTGAGTAAAATATTTGTTTCTTAGCACCATTTTTTACTTCCTAGGAAGGTTCAATTTAGAGGACGCGTACCCGTATTAGCGTGGAGAGAGCGTGGAAAACCACCCTCAGTACACCTGACTGAGATTAGAACCATGATCTCCCCATAATCGGTACTCTAGTCTACTGCAAGATTAGCGCCTTAGATTTTGCGGCCACCGTAGCGGGTCAAAGAATGTGTCCGTGATAATTTTATACTGGGAACATATTTACCAACTTTTGTCCTAACTAAAGAAAGCTATAATGTTCAAGGTTGATTCGTAGAAGAACTTTCTTTAGGTTAGTTTCAGGCCTGACTGCACAGAACATAACATGAGCTTATAAAACAACTTGATTAGAGATATTATCCGTGACATGACTCTGGGTAACAACAACCTTGCTAAACAACACACCTTGTAAGTCTAGCTCACAGCCATGTTGTACAACATACACGTGTTTGAAATAAACCCACCGAGGAAAGTCTGGGTGACGTTCGACTTCTCTCTGTGGTGGTGGAACCTCATCTGTGTAGGGGGGGGGGGACAAAACATGTTGTTTTTAGGGAATTGCCTACCCCTGACCCCCATCCTACCACCACACCCTCTTCCCCAATGAATGTTGGAAAATTGAACGCTTCTATAAGATATTGGGCGTAGTCATCCTTCGGCACATTTTTGAATATTGAGTCTTCTAGAAGCTCTTTGAGCGGGTCCTACCCTAGGTATTTTTTAAAATGTTGATGACCTTCAAAGCTATTTAGAGTGAACCTCACCTTAATTTATTAAGACCGATACCTCTAGAAGCTGTGTGTGGTTTCTTTCACCGCCAACTATTTAAGCTCATCTTACAACTTATTATTTGATAATATCAGAGAATTTTAAATACATCCAGGGGAGGGGTAATCTATTACGGAGGGAATACCCCCCCCTCCCCGCCATTGCCTACTTGGTGACAATGGCCGGGCCCTGTTTGTCCAGACGTCGATACACCTCAATAGCAACAAATCTTGTCCTCTAGGATATATTTCCACAGACAATTAATAATGTCGAGAACCAGTCCGACTGTTCCAACTGTGAGTTCTCCCGACGTCTTCTGGAACAATCTCCACCTGGGGAGGGTTCTCTTTCATACATTGATTTCCAACTTTCACTTCTCACGAGACAAGACAAGGGAAGGTAATTCAATTATTCACCTGCGAGTGGCGAAAGGTGTGTTTGTGAAGTTTCGAAAGAAAGCGGCCGACACTTCACGATCATTTTTACAGTAAAAAAAAACTCCTGTTCCGTAATAAATTAAAACAACTGTAGTGAAACTGGTGAGGTGTTGATTACTTGATAAATAGAACAAGATTAAAAAGTTAGAGAACTCAATCCTAGCAAAGGATTGCTTGAGTTATTTACTGATCTCTACCGAGGGTTTCGTTAAATGAAGCTACACAACTCCACTGTAGTCGATATAAGAGCAGCATCTCACTAATGTTGGGTTTAATATAAAATGGGGTGACCTGGCGGTCTAGGGGTAAGGTGTCAGACTTCTGTGCTGGCGGCCGGGGTTATATCCTCGGTCCCGGCACAGATTTATCTGATTAACAAACCCTTCTTTCACCTCTGACAAGACATCTTGTGAATGTGGGGAATGCCAGGTCTACCACCGTGGTTCGGATCCCACGTTAAACTGTAGGTCCTCCATTTCATCTCACAATCACCCTACCATTACACGTTAGCGTAAGTGCGTATAACCCGAACGGGTAGTAAGACGCGGTGCTAATAATAATAATAATAATATAAAATGGTTCACTAGATCTGAGCCCCTTTGTCTCTCCGTTCCCGTGGAAAATTAAATTGCTGTACAATAGATGAACATCAAATGATATTACCCGGCATTCACCACTTTTTTTTTATTCGTCCATTTTAAGGAGTGAACAAAACGCCCTTTGTATTGTTTAAAACGAGAATATTAAAACTTAAAAGATTATCTGTAGGTTTCAAGGGAATAAATTTTATTTTTTACGTCCATACGTTTTTACAACGTTTTATTCCTGTTGGAGAATTTAAAAGGAAATTCACAGCTTTTTTTGATTTTATGAATATTTTATTTTCATATTAAATATTTTTATTAATCGTGTTTATAACCTTCCAGAAAGAACAAAAGAGTGTTTCGCTTCAATTCGACTAACAGAATCGACGGTATCTCTCTCTCTCTCTCTCTCATAGCTGACCACGATTCAACTCGTGTGTTATGTCCCCTTACCCCCCCCCCCACGTCTCTCCCCCTCAGTAAGCAAGACGTGTCTGGACGAGGGGATATGGAGGGGTAGTATGATAGTTGTTTTTACAGTGCCACTGTGACGCAACAGTTCTGTCACGCAAGGTTGTTTATTTCAAGAATCTCGTGATAGCAATGGTCTATGCTATTTTATTTTGCTACATCCGTGACTATAAGATTGTCACGCCCCCTTATTGTTTTCTTTACCTCGTAGGAATAAATCACTAACAAAAATACTACAAGGATAAGAGGGAGTCATCTAACATAACAATATTACAGAGAAAATAGAATTAGCCAGAGTTAAATGTAAAGAGTAGGCCTAATTTAATTCATTCAAAAAAATAACAAACAGTAATTTTAGTGACCTTAATCTCTTCAATTATCTAGTAAAACGAAAAAACAACATATTTGACTACATTAATGCTAAAAGTCGGTGACCTGGTGGTCTAGGGGTAAGGTGTCAAGACTTCTGTGCTGGCGGCTGGGGTTCAATCCTCGGTCCCGGCACAGATTTATCTGATTACCAAACCCTTCCTTCACCTCTGACAAGACATCTTGTGAATGTGGGGAATGCCAGGCCTCCACCGTGGTTCGGATTCCACGTTAAACTGTAGGTCCTCCATTTCATCTCACAATCACCCTACCATTACACATNCGGTCCCGGCAAAGATTTATCTGATTACCAAACCCTTCCTTCACCTCTGACAAGACATCTTGTGAATGTGGGGAATGCCAGGCCTCCACCGTGGTTCGGATTCCACGTTAAACTGTAGGTCCTCCATTTCATCTCACAATCACCCTACCATTACACATTAGCGTAAGTGCGTATAACCCGAACGGTTAGTAAGACGCGGTGCTAATAATAATTAATGTTAAAGAAGATTAATGAAATTATATCAAGTTAGCATTATATAAATAAAGCAATTAATAAACAGTGAGTTAATATCTATCCAAGAAAAATATAAAAAGCTTGAAGAGCCTTTCTAAATTGTTACAAAAGCGTCTGATTATCTACTGACATTACGAAAACATTAACCTTTCCAAAGTAAAGTTAAATCATTAACTTACATAATGTTACTTTAAATATCTCGACTTTAAATATTAAATTTTTACACAAACGAAAGTACCTTCAAGTACTACAGTAGGTACATATCTTAACTACAAACATTACGTTAAAATATACACGAGAGTTTAACATCTCAAACTAAATGCAAGCTCACGCGGGACTACTTGAATCGGCGTCGTTCAACTACAAAACAAAGTCTAACATTAATAATAAGTTAATGAACATTAGAAGTTTGCCAAATTTACATTACACAAAATATTGGGTTGTAAATAAATGAATTTAAATGTACAACAACAAAAGCTAGAATAATTCGGAAAGTCTAGATAATTAAGATAAATGGTTTTAATATATTAATATTACGTTAATTTATAACAGAAAACAATAAAAATTACTAACATCTTTAAGAAACAAGCCCTTAGTGGCGACATGAAACAGAAGTTACATTTAGTTAGAAAATCGCATTTAAATAATGATCACATCTAATAAACAAATATCAGTCTATCTTGAATATAACAAAATTAAATTAAATTGTTAGAGTTCCATAATATAAACAAAAAAATATTAACAGAGTATTTTAACTTTCATTTACAGTGTCCAGAATTTTAGAAGTCGTCTCCTGACGATATAAATTAATATCCACAGTCCATCCATCATGACGTCGAAAAAGTACAATATTTAATAAATCTAAAAGAGGTCCATCCTCTACTGTGCCGAGTTCGATAGTCGAATAATATCTTCCCAACATTCATATTATATAGTGAGCTAACTACGTAGGTATTTTGGTAGGAATAGTCCATTTTAAGCCGGTGACGCCGCAGCATGGAGGGGCATGCCTTCTCTGGCACGTGCGCCAACTTGCTTGTAGGTCGCTGATTGGTCATCCCGCTTCATGTAGACGCTTCTCCGGTTTGTTGTCAAAACATATTTTTGACTGATTGGCTGCTGACGTCAGAGAACAGGTGATGGTTGCTCCAACCCGCCCACAGAGGGCAGCCATGTTCACGTCCTCTTTTCGCCAGGTGTGCAGGAAAAACGCCCATCAGATGCATTTGTAACAGAAAATTTTGAAGATATCGGATATTTATCTTTTTTACCTTTGGTAAACAAACTATTAATTTAAGGATTGATATCCAATTACAAAAATAAACTCCTGGGTACCAGGTACTAGAACAATTGGTAAAATTGAGTTGGCTCTAGTCCTGGATACAAACAGTCACACAGTCAGACAAACAGACACTCACAGACAGAATCGTAGAACCATTTTTTCACGTCCAGGGAATCATGAAAAGTCTATATCCATCAAAATCTTGAGTTTGACTTTTTGTAAATCAAATTATCTTCTCTGCCCAGGGGTCTCAATAAAGTAAAAATATCAGGCCTCTATTTGATTTGTTTGCGTTTTAATAAAACTTGTAAAAGTTGTTGATTTTACTACGAGTATTTTCCCCAGATATTGTTTACTCTCCCGCTGTTATGTCGTGGGGGGTTATTCTCTCCAAAGTAAATAAAGAATAGCACGCATGACGTTCACTTGCCTCTATCCCAACGCAAGTTGTGAACAGAAAAGCAAAATTTATTATTTACCTTTTTCGCAAATCAACCCGTCCTTTGAACATCACCAAAATTTTCATTTCACCACTCTTTTCTTTGATTTCTTCCTGTATTTTTCTTACACTTCAAACTTTCGTGTCCATTTTATTTTTCTCTGTAGCTTAGTATTTATTTTTATAATGTGAAAATTACCTTTTCTTTTCTCCTTTGA
>CABFOW010008140.1:0-10358 GCA_902141385.1 Timema californicum | reverse complement strand
GGGGGGGGGTATTAGCGATCAGGCCTTTTTCTGTGGGATTTACAGCCGTTTTCCTGCATATCGTGAAATATATATAGAGAGGAATATGTTTACCTAAAAGTGACGCTTGAATATTCTTGTCTTTCTTGTATTCTCGGGCAAGACTAAGCCCTGGGATTTTCCGCTGTAAACTATTATAATATCAAATTCTAGAGTTTAGGTTAGGTTAGGTTAGTTTAGGCTGTTAGATTGGGTTAGGTTAGGTTAGTGGAAAAGAAAGCATCAAAATGAGACATTTCGAAAGTTTGTACATTGACAAGATTCAATATCCGGCCCCAAGATCAAAATAACTTTGCAAAATATAATCCGTATTGAAACGTGCTCATATTTTACTAACTGAAATGTGGTTGACGCATATACCACGACACTATTTTGGTCGGGCGTAAATCCCACTGTTCGCAAGTCCCGCGTAACCGGCTTTACCCGGTTAAAAAGTAGTTACATTCACCACCTCTTCGTGTTTTACCGTCGCCTTTAAGCTAAGTCAGGTTTGTTCACTTTAAATTCACTCTCTTTGTCCTGCGTTCTTAAATTAATATACGTTTTGGATTGCATTAATGGCTAGTAAGATGTATAAGACCAAAAAACAACTAGCAACGGACTTCAAATCTATTTCACGACTCGCGTCCTCACTTAGACAATATCTGGCGCCTTAGCTCATCCGGCAGCGTTAAATTAGGAGTTCCGGGTTCGATTCCCAGGGTGGCCGAAAGATTTATCATTAGTGAAAAGCAGGTTTCACCTTTTACAGTGATGAATTAATGACTGGGGGGCAGGGTGTCATGTCTGTGTTAGGTTTAAGGTATTCAGATGGATTAAGTGGCCCTCTTTGTACGTGTGGATCAAAGAAGCTTGGATAATGTCAACAGATGCTAACAAATAGGAGTTGTATACAGAAACAAGCTTATGAAAGGTACAAGGGAAAAAAGAGGAGAGTCACACGACACACATTTTCCTGGACAATAGCTTTTAAATCTCAAACCCTATAAGGACCCCAGCAATTAATTTTAAAAAAATTTATTATAAATTGAAAGAGACCTCGTCTTACCATAATATAAAGTGCATTAGAAAGTTCCCAGCATTGTCTAATAGAGGGCAGCACTAATTGAATTTGAGTTAAAATTGGACTTTCCAAATTNCCCCCCCCCGTACCCTTCATATTATAATTCTTGAAAAATTATATGATAGAAAAAAAACTGTCATATTGACACATTTGTTAAATAGGTTCCCTCTTTGCTAGCGTCGAAAATAAAACACACATATTAACACCACATTTTTATTAATATCTAGAAACTACTACTACTACTACTAATACTACTGCTACTAGTACTTCGGTGGCCGCATGGTCTAAGGCACTACTCTCGCAATAGACTATACTGCCGAAGATGGGAAGATCGGGGCTCAATTTCAGTCGGGTGTACTGAGGTAGGTTTTCCCTAAATGGTTACCAACTCTTTCTATCTCTTTCCACGCAAATTTTGGCACACTTCATCTGATTTCAACCTTAATTCATCCCTGACACATGAGTGTAATTAGCACATAAGCGTCTAAACTGAACGGGTAGTATGACACGGCGATAATAAACCAAAACAACTACACTATGAAGATTGATAAAGTCTCTCCACTTACTCTTGAGCATTTTTAATTCCTTCTGAGTGTCGAACGTATTCAGCCAGAGTATTTATATCTTTACTCCGGCCGTATACTTCTAGTGGAGGTGTATTGAATAGTATACGAGTGAATCAAAACCTTTTATAGTCATAATATCACAGTCGCTAATAACCTAGACACGTTTGAATGTCTGAAATATCACAGTCGCTAATAACCCAGACACGTTGAATGTCTGAAATATCACAGTCGCTAATAACCCAGACACGCCGAATGTCTGAAATCAACAATGGCTCAGCTCCCCAACAAAGATCAAACATGTTAGCAATGTCGGTGCTCGGTCATGGAAGTCGATCCAGATTGTGTTGATGTGGGTCGAATGTTTCATTGTAAACGTAGCCGTGTTCCCGTGTTGTATGTGTAGTGAATGCCCCGGAGGGTAACGCTACCATGTGTGTGCATGGGACGTATGTCATTCTCTTTGTTTTCTTCTGTTTTATTTGGAAAAACAAACGAAACGTTTATAAGCTCGCTGGCAGACTAGGGTGTTCTCTGCTCTGCCCCAGTCCAGCTCACAGAGATCCAAAAACCGCCCTGGGGCCACTTTGGGGGAACGGGGTTGGGACAAGAGTGGCTTATGTGACTCACCGAGGCTTTGTGGGATGAAACAAAGGTTAAATAGGAACTTAAGGTGTACCCTTATTAGAGATTAGCGACAACATTTAGTGTTGCTGGAAGACATGCACTTATTTTGGAAATATTACATCTTTTCATGAGAATTTTAGAAATTAAAAAGCTCTGATTTTTAAATCATATATTTGAGTTATTTAACGTGAAATTTCTAAGTATATTGATAATATCAGCACACTATAATTTCTATGAGCGAGTTTTAAAGAGCCGACTATTTTTTGCCATGTAAGGTATTTCCACATACCTTATCCACATACCTTATTGCTCAATAAAAATCCGCCTACTGCGACCGGGTTTGAACCAACGAGCATTGGGTCCTGAGGCGCTTCTAATGAAGGACTTAATAGGTATCCTTAATAACTATGGTTTCAGAGAATCATGTTTTGTGTTCACATTTTTAGGAAAAGTGCCTTTAATTTTTAAGTTATACTATGCTATAATTTAAAGAGAAATGGTTGAGAATAAAATAAGGTGTATTTTTTCCTCCACAATAGGCCAATATTTTTTTTATAAGAGACCAAGTTTTGGTAACTAATAAATATTCGATACGCTATTTGATATTTCTTAAAATATTTATGTATGTGTGGCTTTAGTTTTGACATAACGTTGTGTAAACTAAAAAAAACTCACAAAAATAAATCCATAGTGTCAGCCCGTAATCGAGCCATACCAACCGAATGATCGCCATGTGTTGGCGAAGATAATGCCAACTTCTGCGGATATAGGTTATCATATTGTCATCACAAAGTTTTATACAGTCATTAATCTCAGTTTTCTAGATCAGTGCCGCTAATTATTTATTAAAGTAGCTCCTCGTTTGTCCTCATGAGGCCGAGTTTGTCCCCGTTACAAACCTACTAATTCACAGACAATCTGGAAGCGCCGGGAATCAAACCCGGATCTGTATCAAGGCTTTCTGATCACTAGATTATCCCACAGAGACTGTCAAGTAGTTAAACTATATTATTAATATATGCTACACCTTTTAAAGATAAGTTTGTATCTTTTAAGTAGACTATTTTTTTTTCATTAGTATATTCATATTCATCAACTGTCTCTAAAAGAAAAATCTATATATTTCAAATGAGAAAAAAAGTGGCCCAATTCCTTCACACGCTAAAGAAATATGTGCTTCAATAAAGAACAACCTTTCATCTAAGTCATATTGTTATGTTGGGAGGATTGAGACCGTCGTACTATTATTACGGCGCCAGGCTTTTAAATAAATGTTCGCAATTAGCAAAAGAGTCAGATCTTATACATAGGAACAAGTAGATGTTAGAAAATACAGACACCGATATGAAAATACAGTTGTCAAAACAATGCTTACAAAATCAGAAAACATTTTAAGTATCTTAAAACTTCGACATCATTTACTGCATCGAAATACTTTCTTTATAATCTACTCTACATGCTTATATTATTTTCATTTATATTATAACGCGTCTTACTACCCGTTCGGACTATACGCACTTACGCTAATGTGTAATGGTAGGGTGATTGTGAGATGAAATGGAGGACCTACAGTGTTTAAAGTGGGATCCGAACCACGGTGGAGGCCTGGCATTCCACACATTCACAAGATGTCTTGTCAGAGGTGAAGGAAGGGTTTGGCGATCAGAGATAAATCTGTACCGGAACCGAGGATTTAACCCCAGACGAAGGTGACCTGGTGGTCTAGGGGTAAGGTGTCAAACTTCTATGCTGGCGTCCGGGGTTTGATCCTCGAACCTGCCAAAGATTTATCTGATTAACAAACCCTTCCTTCACCTCTGACAAGACATCTTGTGAATATGAGGAATGCCAGGCCTCCACTGTGGTTCGGATTCCACGTTAAACTGTAGGTCTTTCATTTCATCTCACATTCACCCTACCATTGCACATTAGTGTAAGTGCGTATAACCCGAACGGGTAGTAAGACGTGGTGTTAATAACAACCTCAGACCCCAAGCACAGAAATTCGACACCTTATTACCCTTAGACCACCAGGTCACCTTACATGTTTATAAAATAAATACGATTATATTAATTCATAATAATTAATTTAAAACTGTTCCTTTCTATTTGATTCCTAATAAATGTAAATATTCAACTACTAATTTGACTTGGGAGGTTACGACTTCGAGGATAAACTATAATAATATTTAAAGCAGGTAAAGTATTTGACGCAGTCAAACCAATACGTTTCAATGGTCAGTTATGTTGTATGCGTGCTCCTTCCTTCTGACATGGGATGTGTAGTTTGTATGATAATTAATAATGATGACAGTACCGGACTACAACCATGGTACCGTTCTGCTGTGAGTTTTAACCTCAGCCTGAGGGCAATGTCAGCAACATCCATCCCTCTTTGGTCGTCTCTTTGCGCAGACTACCCCTTCTCTTCCATGCTAGAAGCGGCCATGTCCACTTTAGAGCACAAGATCAGCAGTCAACATTGAAATGTTGGTTGCAGTAACTAGAGGGCTCAAACACAGGGTTAACATTTCTGAACACCGGCTAAACAGCGAGCCATAGTGCTCCCCAACCAGGCCCACTACCAGGGGCGAGACCCCGGCCAAACAGCGAGCCATAGTGTTCCCCAACCAGGCCCACTACCAGGGGTGAGACACTGGCTAAACAGCTAGCCATAGTGTTCCCCAACCAGGCCCACTACCAGGGGTGAGACCCTGGCTAAACAGCGAGCCATAGTGCTCCCCAACCAGGCCCAGTACCAGGGGTGAGACCCTGGCCAAACAATGAGCCGTAGTGCTCCCCAACCAGGCCCAGTACCAGGGGTGAGACCCTGGCCAAACAGCGAGCCATAGTGCTCCCCAACCAGGCCCACTACAAGGGGCGAGACCCTGGGTAAACAGCGAGCCATGGTGCTCCCCAATCAGGCCCACTACCAGGGGTGAGACCCTGGCTAAACAGCGACCCATAGAGCTCCCCAACCAGGCCCACTACCAGGGGCGAGACCCTGGCTAAACAGCGAACCATAGTGCTCCCCAACCAGGCCCACTACCAGGGGCGAGACCCTGGCCAAACAGCGAGCCATAGTGCTCCCCAACCAGGCCCACTACCAGGGGCGAGACCCAGGACCCCTTACCTACCTTATCCTTTACCTCTAGCCCTTTACTCTAAGAGTTTTCAACAAATGAGATTAAATTATGAATTGAGTAAATCAAGCTTGAAATGATATTCAGATTTCAGTAGTCAAATGAATAGATAAAACCCTTACCAAACACATGATGATCTGGCTTTCCTTGCTCTCTGATTGGGTAAACTAGTGAGTAGTAGCCCAACCGCGTCACAGCTCAACGAAGACGTGAACTCGTGCTCAATGCAGAGTAGAGCCAGTAAAATAAGTCTTTACTGTTCTATCAGAGCCCCTTGCTAAGTTTTCTGCTGGTAATTTAGTCTGCTGAATGACCTTTCTCGATCAGACACCGTCACAGGTAGCGTACAAAACAAAGGCAATCTACCTATTTTATCAATATGTTTTTGCAACAGTGTATATTATTTCATTTGTGCTCGTTGGGGGAGTGTTTATGCAACAATGTATATTATTTCGTTTCACAAATCTCATGAGTTTTTAATAGATGCCACTATTTTTAAGATAAAAGAGATAAAGTCTCTTTGGTGTACCGTACCATATATTTATTCTATAAATGGCCGTTGAAATAACGATCATCTAGGGAAGTGGTTATTAAACTGGGGTCCGTGAATCGGCCGCAACAACTAACATTCTATTGGAGTAGCCTCCACGTAATGATATCTAGAATTGTTTACTGTTTATAAGAGGGACTAAAAACCTACCTGTAGATCTCTTTTCATGGAATTTTAATTTCAAAAAAACAAATTCACCTTTAGCTGCACAATTTGAATTTATTTCACCCTTATTTAGAAAGGGGCCTTTAATTTTGGTATAAAAAAGGGGACTTGAGAGAGACTATTCGTCGAAAAGGTTGTTTTTATATTATTTCCATGTGGATGTAATAAATTTACACTGAATTAAAATTAATTTTATACATAATTAATGTGTGAGTGCATTTTTATGCGAAGGGGTCTATCGCCTTTGTCAGGATATCTAAAGGGTTCATGGCCCAAAATAATATTAATAAATACTGATCTAGGGCAAATATATCAATTAATATTAATTCCATCGTGTTTATTTAAATTGCAATTGATTGAGTTTGTTTAGTTTTTTTGGTTAATTTTCCCTGGTCCAACCTCTTTTATGATCATATATGGATCACGTCCTACGGGCCATACACATCATTATCCCCTTGTGTGAAATTGAACCAATGAGAATCTGGTAATTTCAAACTATAAAGAAGCCACTAGAAGCTTATTTACATTTTCTCTTTCTCTTCTGTCAGTTCGAGAATCTTCTTTGTGTTCCTCTTCTGTTGGTCCTAGAATCTTCTTTATCTTCCTATTCTGTCAGTTCTAGAATCTTCTTTATCTTCCCCTTATAATCATCTTTATCTCCCTCTTCTGTTGAGTATAAAATATTCTTTTATCCCTTTCTTCTGTTGAGTCTAAAATATTCTTTATCTCCCTCTTCTCTCAGTTCTAGAATCTTCTTTATCTCCCTCTTCTGTCAGTTCTATAATCTTCTTTATCTTCCTCTTCTGTCAGTTCTAGAATCTTCTTTATGTCCCTCTTCTGTTGGTTCTAGAATCTTCTTTATCTTCCTATTCTGTCAGTTCTAGAATCTTCTTTATCTTCCTCTTATAATCTTCTCCATCCCCCTCTTCTGTTGAGTCTAAAATATTCTTTATCTCCCTCTTCTCTCAGTTCTAGAATCTTCTTTATCTCCCTCGTCTGTCAGTTCTAGAATCTTCTTTATCTTTATCTTCTGTCATTTTTAGAATCTTCTTTATCTACCTCTTCTGTCAGTTCTGGAATCTTCTTTATCTCCCTCCTCTGTTGAGTCTAGAATCTTCTTTATCTTCCTCTTCTGTTGAGTCTAGAATATTCTTTATTTCTTTCTTCTGTCTGTTCTAGAATCTTCTTTATCTCCCTCTTCTGTTGATTTTAGAAACTTCTTTATTTCCCTCTTCTATTGGTTCTAGAATTCCCCCCCCCTCTTCTGTTGATTCTAGAATCTTCTTTATCTCCCTCTTCTCTCAGTTCTAAAATCTTCTTTATCTCCCTCTTCTGTCAGTCCTAGAATCTTCTTTATCTTCCTCTTCTGTCAGTTCTGGAATCTTCTTTATCTCCCTCTTCTGTTGATTTTAGTAACTTCTTTATCTCCCTCCTCTGGTGAGTCTAGAATCTTCTTTATCTTCCTCTTCTGTTGAGTCTAGAATCTTCTTTATTTCTTTCTTCTGTCAGTTCTAGAATCTTCTTTATCTCCCTCTTCTGTTGATTTTAGTAACTTCTTTATTTCCCTCTTCTGTTGTTCTAGAATTCCCCCCCCCCCTCTTCTGTGGATTCTAGAATCTTTTTTATCTCCCTCTTCTGTTGGTTCTAGAAACTTCTTTATTTCCCTCTTCTATTGGTTCTAGAATCTTCTTTATCTCCCTATTCTGTTGATTATAGAATATTCTTTATTTCCCTCTTCTGTTGATTATAGAATCTTCTTTATCTCCCTATTCTGTTGATTATAGAATCTTCTTTATTTCCCTCTTCTGTTGGTTCTAGAAACTTCTTTATCTCCCTCTTCTATTGGTTCTAGAATCTTCTTTATCTCCCTATTCTGTTGATTATAGAATCTTCTTTATTTCCCTCTTCTGTTGGTTCTATAATCTTATTTATTTTCCTCTTCTATCTTCTTTATTTTCTTATTCTATTGGTTTTAGAATCTTCTTTATCTCCCTCTTCTGTTGTTTCTAGAATCTTCTTTATCAACCTCTTCTGTTTTCTATAATCTTCTTCTTCCCCCTCTTCTGTTGGTTCTAGAAACTTCTTTATCTCCCTCTTCTATTGGTTCTAGAATCTTCTTTACCTACCTCTTCTGTTGGTTCTAGAATCTTCTTTATCTCCCTCCTCTGTTGGTTCTAGAATCTTCTTTATCTCCTTTTTCTGTCAGTTCTAGAATCTTCTTTAACTCCCTCTTCTGTTGATTCTAGAATCTTCTTTATCTCCCTCCTCTTTTGATTCTAGAATCTTCTTTATCTCCCTCTTCTGTCAGTTCTAGAATCTTCTTTATCTCCCCCCTCTGTTGGTTCTAGAATCTCCTTTTATCTCCCTCTTCTGTTGGTTTTGCCGGTGACCAAGTGTCGTGAGCCTTGTGGAAAGGAAGCAAAACAAATGCATTATCTGTTGCTTCCTAAATATAGTATCTACAAAAATACAAACCAAAATACACCTCATGAAAATACAAACTATTATAGAACACGTGATCACTGATTAACGTTTTATTTTACATTTTTGGGGGAAGGGTTAAATTCTATGGACCAATTTTTCAATCAAATAATAGACAGTTTGATAATTAATTTTAAAAGACTTGTCTCATTGCTACCAATACCACCCACAATGTATTTTCATTTATATTAGTTGTAGTACCACTCCGGTACAATGGCTCTCAGTGCCAAGAATAGGTGTTTATTAGTAGGATAGGTGTTTCTGTGATATCAAACTAGTTTGTAAGTCGTGTGCTGATAAACTGTGTGTTTAGAATGTGTTCAATAAGTATCCAAATGTCAACAGTTCCTCACTCAAAATGTATCTCTGCCATCTCACTTCAAATGTTACTGACAGAATGGCTCTAGAACTGTGTTGATGTTTATTTATTCATATTTTTACTTCTGTTCAGAGAACGTTAATCGTGCACTCTACATGCTCTTTCCAAGTTTACGACATCATATACACACATAAACATTTGCCATTTGCTCCTAGAAGTTTAGAGAACAATACTTCTTAGAGTTCATCAGATTCTTAAAATAGTTCTCTGGCAGTGTGCTTGTTCTAGACACGGAGAGCAAAACCTTTTTTCAGCATGGAATATAAGATTGATATTTTAATTGGTATGTTCAAGGAAAAGGTTATTAAAGACTAATTTATGTCACCAAATATCACAGTCCGGCATATTATCATTATTATTTAATTACTCTTATTACACGCATCGGTGGTTGTATGGTGTGACGCGTAACTCTCGGTTTAAATTAGGTTGCCAGTGACCAGGATAACGGTGGTTTGAATTTCACTAGATTGTACTGAGGGTGCATTTTTCCAAATTGTTTCCCTACTCTCCCTCCATGCAACTGCTAGTAGACTACTCTATTCCACCTTCCTTATGCCTATTCCAATAGAGTATTAATGATGCGTATGGATCTAACATGTGGTAATATCCGAACAAAAGAATACTAATTTGGCTATAAGGAAAGGAGGTAGAGTTTTGGAGAAAATACAGCTGCATTTGCTTAAAGGGAGAGTGGGAAACCATTTATGAAAACGCTACTCTAACTAACCCGATTAGTATTCTAATTTAGATCCCTACGCCACCGACAAACCAGACTAGCCTGATGCCTTAGTCTGCATGCACATCGTTGAAGGCTATTAATTATTTAATTCAAGGCTTAGGGATTAGAGGAGATGCACCCACATTTGCATGGAGAGTGAATGGCAAAAGCACCACGGTAGACGACATCTGTCAAAACAACGTTCAGATTGCATGATCGAGACTCAAACCTTAACCTCCCCGTCACCGCCAATTCAATTTAATGCATTTTTGATGTCTTAGACCATGTAACCACCGGTGCTCGTATAATCTTTGAAGGATACAAGGAGAAAAATGGGGAAGTCACCTAACATAGATTTTCCAGGACAGCAAATTTTACATCTCAAACCTCATAAGAACCCCAGCAAATATATTTATTTAAATTAATGTTAATATGACACATACCTCTTTTAACCATATGCTAAAGAGCATTAGAAAGGTCTCGTGATTGTCGAACAGATGACAGCACTAGCTCAATAATTGAACTCTCCCCCTATTTCTCCACATGATTCATTTTATATCTAGTGAAGGATATAGTTATGTATGGTGATGGTATGTCGAGGTGATAGAACATTTCTTACCCCCTATTTCT
>CABFOW010008139.1:0-19485 GCA_902141385.1 Timema californicum | reverse complement strand
GGAGCCAAACACAGGAAGAGGATGTGCTCCACATTTATTGTAGAATGTAAAGGAAGGCAAGATGGGGCCAAACACAGGAAGACGATGTGCTCCACATTTGACACTGCTACTGCTGGACAGAGGAGTGTTAAGTGTGAACTTTATCTTTGTCCATGTGTAACCTCTGTTCCATTTGAAGCATCTATATACTTCCCCTTATTGATTACTTGTCCGCGGATTCACACCAAAACGGAAGGGGAAAGGAAGGTACATTTTATAAGAAATGTACTTGCATTTGTGTGGATGGAAACAACACCCCAAATACCCCCCTCAGTTTTTACGAAGTTAGAAACTATTTTTATTAACATTATATTACATATTTCATTGTAGATTTATTAAGAAATTATTTGTTTACCTTGAAGATAAAAACAAAATTGGTTCTCGTTTTTTCAGTGAAGAACTTGCAAGACCGAACTACCGGTACTTAAATGAACCAGCCCATGTATGTAAATAACTAGTTTTTTTATTTGTTAAACCTTAGTAAGGGTGCAATTATTTGTAGTAAGATAATTCCGTTAATAATATTTTAGTTTAGTTTAAAATAGAACATACTAAGTATGCTAGAACTGGCTAACAGCAACCATCCAAGCTCATGAGTATGGTGAATCCCCTATATAGAGGAGAAAATAAGAAACAAAACACATCTTTCTCCAGCATATTTGCAGGCAGCACTAATGTTCTTATGTTTTCCATCTGATTCATTGGCATGTTGGCTTTAAACTATAAAAAAAGAAATCGTATCTAATCATAAGTTTTATTAATTGTATGCTGATGTGAAACCGTAGATAAAAATAATATTAAATACAGAACAATATATTTTAATTATTAACTAACTATTGATTATTAAAGTTAACTTTAAAATGTGTAACTTACAGAAACTATACATAATCTTAAAGTGTGCTTAACCCAAACGAGAACTAGGACACAATGAAACAAATTGTCTTAAAGCCATATTTTGTAATAAAGCAGCTTAAATGTATAAATACATTGATTTTCCAAAAGCACTTGATTGTGTTAGGAATCTCAAAACATGCAAACAACAGCCCATGGGATTGCATGCAAAACATTCTCAATGACTTACAAACAGCCCATGGGATTGCATGCAAAATGTTCTCAATGACATACAAACAACTCATGGGATTGCATGCAACACAATCTCAATCGCAGGGATAAACTAGAGCAATAAAAAATGGTAAAGTAGTTAAAATTGTGCTATAGGGTTTCCACAATGGCACAGCATAAATAAAGTGGAAACGATGTACCTATCTAACTAGTTTATTCACATTTTACTATTTACAAGCGTTCTATATTTTATTAGAATGTATAGCTCTTTGAGTCAGCAGTCACATCAAAGTATAACTATCTAGATCATTAATCAAACGGGTTTATGACTTAAGAAATTTTGAAATCTGATTACAAGAACATTAATTATCTCATATAGTAAGCAAAATAGTCAGATAATCAGAAAACATAAAAAAATAAACTTGTGTATAAATTTGGAAACAGGTGATATGGTGAAGTTTGGTGGGAGCTGCAAGGGGACGAGTAATAAGAAGAAGTGGAAGGAGACGTCATGGTGAAATGACAGGATGAAGGAAGCAGTGGAGGAGAAGATTAAAGCATTCAAAAGGAGTTTTAAAAATGGGAATGAGGAAACAGAGGAGTATAGGGAGGATTGGATGCAGACATGGACAGAGGTGCTGGAAAGGGACGTGGAAGGAAGCAAGACGATGTTATATAATAAGGTAAGAATCAGGAGAAGAGATAAAAGACCTGAAGTTAGAATGATGGATGAAGAGCGATAAAAACTGATGAAGAAGAAAAGGTACTATGGATGAGATATTTTGAAAAGATGTTCAGCTCAGAAGATGAAAAGGATGAGACTGAAGCAAAGGCGCATGAAAAAATAGTAGAGGAGGATGTGTGTCACACATGGAAAGAGGTTTGGAAAGAGGATGAAACTGAGAGAATCACGAGCTGTGGACGAACTAATAGTGGAAATGATAAGAGTTGAAGGAGGAGCCAGAATACAATGGTTATACATGGTGGTAATATAATATTGCGCGTCTAAGCTACATCATTCATAGCCCAGTTTGTGGAAAGATTATCCAGTAGGTACTAATATATCGTTTCCCAGGGGATACCCAAATGTACTAAATGTACATACTTTTCATGGGGGCTCTTTCCATGTCCTGGTGAGGTGATGGTGATAGTGAGTATGAGGGTGTGAAACCAGTGGAAAAACCTAACTTAAGCCTAACTAACCAACCCTTGGTGACCGTTGGGGTGGTTCACCTTTCAGGAAAAATAACCAAGGTACCAGCCAGGAATCAAACCCAGGACGCCTAGGGAATTATGGTACCAATTTTTAAGAACGACACGAAGAGGTGTACAATTATAGGGGAATAACGCTGATGTGCCACTACAAAAATATATGAGTATCTACTGGAAAAGAGAATAAGAAAGAAAATCAGAGGAAAGCGTAAAGAGGAACAGCTATTAATTCAGGGTACAGACCTACAATGGCATACACTAGGTCTACATTAGACTTGATCGTCGCTGAATGACAGTCGATGGAAAAAAGGTATGAGTTTGGGAAAGACTTGGTAATGGTATTTACGGATGTGGAGAAGGAATTTGATAGCGTGGATAGAAATAAAATCTGGAAAGCGATGGAGTGGAAAGAGGAGTTGTTATGAGAGTAAAGAGTATGTATGAAGATAGCATGGGTTGTATTAAGACAAATTTTTATAATACAGTGGGACCTCCACATATCAAACTTTTGTATGTTTAAATTCTCTATGTATCGAAGTTTTGGTGAATCCCCGTAACATTACATAGGAAAATTGTTTCTATATATTGAAATATATATATAAATAAATTTTTTCAAGATGAATCAATATTTACCCCCCTTAATGATGATAGTATAAGAAAAACAAGTGAGAAAAAATAGAATGGAGATGCCGCAAGAGGATAAAGGCAATGTTTGGCCAAGGTTTTGGGACAACGTGGGTCGCCTAGCGGGGTGGTAATACCTCCATACTCCTTTCACCCCTTCCCTCAAGTAGCCTTACTCTATAAATCAGGTTCAATTTGTTTCAGTATCTCTAACCGACGGTTTATACTCGCTATTGTTTCACTCTCTCTAATCAACAATGCCTGTTCGCAAAGTTAAAAAGAATATTTCTCAGTGTTGTGTAAAAGGTTGAGTGGTTGAAAAATGTGGACAGTGGAATGAGTGCATTGATTAGGAAATATTTATAAATACAATATACTACACAATATCATGTATAAAACAAAGATTGTTTCTATACATAAAAGTTTCTATGTATAAAAAAATAATTATGGAACCATCGACTTCAATATATGGAAGTCCAACTGTATAATATTTTAATTGGCCATGCAATTAAAAAGCAGAATTGGTGAAGCATTTATTGTTCACGTGTAAGCTACATTAAATTCCTATGTAATGCTTGTTTTTAGAAACAAATGATTGTGAAGAGTCCAGCTATAGCCTACTCCTAAGTCAGCAAACGAGCAACCCTCTATACTAGCACTGTGAGATGTCCTTTCAGGAGACATACTTGCACTGTGAGATAGTGATGATCTGTGACTGTGTAGTAATACAGAGATACAACAAACCAGGCATATTTATTTTAATTTCAAACAAAACAGAGCAGAGGTTAGGATCAAGGTTGCGCAAAAGCCATTTCCAAAAGTAAAGATAAGCATTGGATAAATTAAACTAAAAAAGAGTGAAATAAATCTTGGAAATAATGTTGCGATGAACTTCCATAATTATAACTAACCTAAGTAATGATAAGAAAATGTGTCTAACACATTTACTATTCATTTTATAAACTATTTTTATCCTTAGTAATATCATTATTAGCACAAAGCGCAAACATTCTGTCTCATATCAAAGTGTAAATTATCTAATTGTAACACAAATCCTCTTAGATGTTATTTAGAGTTAATAAAATTACTAGTGGTTGTTATATTGACTGCAAATTGCCATAGTGACATTTTATATGATTATGAAATACCAAGCACAACTTTGCTTGCATTTGGAGTCTGAATAAAGCAGTGGTTTTAAAACCATCAGAGACAATGCCAGGTAATTTAGGAGTCATCAGACAGTTCTAAAACCACCAGTGACAATGCCAGCTAATTTATTAGTCATCAGAGTCAACTTAAGACATTCAAAATTAGTGTAACATTACAATTATTTCTATAACATGACTTATTACATTACGGTCTGAATTTCATAAAGCTGTGTTTTCTTTATAAAAAAAAATAATTTTACATCCATAATCTTTAATTCACAGGCCTGCCATGGAAAATCTTTCTTAAAGTGATTAGCTGTCCTTTGTGTATTTTTGGGCGCTGAATTCAAATATCACACACGGTTTATTCATAAAATTTGTTTATTGGCATTATGCATCTATTTTGAGAATAGGCCTACATCAAGATTTGGCTAGTAATAATCAATTATTTAGCTTTTAGAATATTTATTTATAGTTTACATATTAATCCTCTTTTTTTTGTATACTATGTAATTTTTTTAAACACAAAAATTGATAATTTTTCATCTAAAGTGCCACAAAATCAAATCATTCATTCACTTCTGCTCACAGTGGTCATTCTTTGAACCAAAACAACTTTTTCAATGCAAACTTAGTCTAGAAGGCTGTGGCAGTAGCTGCCAGTGTTATGTCATGTCATAACCTCAACTTTGAGAAAGAATTGTGTTTGTTTTATTGTGAACATCAAAGAAACATTACAGATTTTATTAGAAAAGTGTACCTTAATCTGGAGTGAAGCTGGGAGATCAAGACAAACCATGGGCTCCTCATAAAGTTTGTTTTGTTTGCGTGTAGGAACTGAAGAAGTGGTCTAAAGGTAAAAAGAAATCCTTGAGATTTGGTGTCTCAATGATTTGAAGGAAGCAAAAAATCCCTTTGATGACTGCTATTTTTTCTCTTGTGATACAAGGGATTATAACTCAAAGAATGAGAAAGTTATTTCGTATCCAGACAATCGTTCACCAGCTCTACGACCTGTTCCTCACAGTACACAGGTTTTGGTTCCTCTGTCTCTAACAACATTAAAAAATCTCTCCGGCGATTCTGATTTGTATACTGATGAGTGGGCTAGTGACCAGGAATTTCAGTGTGATGAGGATAATCAAGCTCCTCAATTGTTCACTCAATATGAACTATGATTTATTGAGAGATTTAGGACTACCAAAGGGTTCAGCTGAATTCTTAGGTTACAGACTGAAATAAAAGAGTTTGTTGTTCTGGAACATTTATCTATCTGTATAGGAAGAGAGAAAAGGAGCTTGCTCCCGACTTTTCACAAGAGGGTGAATTAGTGTAGGCCTACTGCAGCGACATTGTCACTTTAATGCACATGTTTGGAATTGAGTACAAAGTCGACGAATGGAGGCTATTTATCGACTCCTCTAAAACAAGTCTAAAAGATGCTCTTCTGCACAATTGGAGCAAAAAATGTTTCTGCCTGCGCCTGTTGGTCACTCAGTTCACCTTAAGGAAATCTATGAGAATTTTGAGCTGGTTCTAACAAAGATAAAACACCAAGATCGTGACTGGACGATCTGTAGAGACCTTAAAGTACTGGGCATACTTCTTGGTCAGCAGGGTGGATATACTAAATACCCACATTTCCTGTGTGAGTGGGTTAGCTGAGTAGCTGAGCAAGAAGTCAACACTGGGAACAAAAACAATGGCCTGTAAGAAGATCCCTTGAATCTGGNCTGGAAATAAGAGTATTTTGCAAAAAAAAAAAAAGCTTGTAAAGTAAAAAAAACTATCCCACTACTCCATATAAAGCTGGTCTTCAAGAAACAGTTTGTTAAGGTATTGCAAACATATGGAAACTGCTTCAAGTACTTATGTATGAAGTTCCCCATCTATCAGAAGCTAAACTAAAAAGTTATCTTTGTAGGGCCAGATATAAGAAAACTAATGTCAGATGAAAACTTCCTTTCTTCAATGAAAGACTCGGAAAAAGAAGCTTGGATTGCTTTCAAAAATGTTAGTAAGTTTCTAGGAAACAATAGGACCCAAATTATGTAGCCGTTGTTAAAAATATTTTGGAAAAGGCTTTAAGATGCTCAATGCTAAAAATTCAATTTTTGGTTGGACACTTAGACTTTTTCTGGAAAATCTTGGGATAAAAAACGAAGAACAGGGAAAACGTTTCCTTCAGGACATTAAAGAAATGAAAAAAAAGGTACTGGGCTCAGTAGAATGTTAATATGATCGGCGACTACTGCTGGATGTTATACATAGGACATATCACACACGAGAAAAAGCAACAGGCACAGCCTCATGGGCAAAACATAAAGGTACTTTACAGCATCTGAGTAAGGTAAGATATTTTAATTCTTAAATTAATACTAGTTTTGTTTTATTGTAGGTATCTAGTAACTGTCAAAAGAAATTATTTTCATTTGGTCTGTTTTCACCACTAATTTCATTATCTATCTGCTACTACCTAAACATGACTAGGGCAATTGTGAAAAAAACTGTATGTGATAGAGAAAAATTGACGTAATAGGGCTATTTGGATTCAGCTCTAAAAAACATGAAATCAGTGTACAATTTAAAGAAAAGCTTTCATGAGGACCAATTTTGCAGGCCTGTGTTGAATTTATAAAGGTGGAATGTTTTTCATGAATCATAAAAACTTGAACGTTATTAAATACAATTTTGTGGTTATAAATAAAGGAGCATGAGCCAGCTTCTTTACTTATTTATGGTCATGGTCTAGAGTTTTCACTGTAAACTAACCTATTAGAAAGCTTTTAAAGCGCACAGCCCTCGGATAAGATCATAAGGATCAGTTGGTTGATGTTTACATTGCCATAAAGTCAGCCTTGGCTCCACACAAGTCTTCTGTTAGGCAACCTTAGGTAAGCAATTGAACGGGAATATAGTGTTTTTTTAATCTTGATACACACAAAGGTTTCAGAAACACTAACTTAATGAATTACACTAATCTAAATTGTTATATTAAAATAATTTGTAAACTTTTAGTACAGTAGACAATCCTCCCTTACATTATAACTATTATGGAAAATGTAAAAGTTAAAGGATATTAAACCAAAACATGTAATGTTTAGCAGTTAAAGCAACTCCTCCTGAGAATGTAGAAAGAATGGTTAGAGAACAGCCAAACATCTCTCTGTGAAGCAAACTGCACCCGCCTGCTAATGAAGCAGTTTGTGCGTCAGTCACAAGTTAACAAAAGACAGAAAAAACACAATGCAAGATGCTGCTTGGAATGTATCAATGGATTTGTCATTTTGGTTAAAGTTAACTGACGTCTTTTTTACCATTCCTCATTTTATTTTATAACAAAATTAATTAAAATTATATTATGATTATATAATTAATTTATGGAAATAAATTATGGTTAATATTTAAGGAAAAAATGAGAAAAAGTAAAAACAAAAGTTAAAATTCTTTAAACTGGACATTTCTTTTATGAAATGTGTTGAGTGTAGGCAAAAACTACTCGCCTACTGACCTTTTGACATTGACAGAGGTGGAGTTTACTCCATAGAGACTGAACAGCAGATAGATGCTTCAAAGTCTACTTTTTGCACAAAAACAAAGTTATCCATAATTTAAAAAGTAAAAACAAAAAAAAAAATCAGGATAAAAATTAATAAGAGATTAAACTACTAAGAAAACGCATTAAAATTGGGATTAGCTTGAAAATATTCCACTCACAAATGTTGCTAAGTAACTCAAACTTTTTTTTTGTACCTTCTGGGCGAAACCCAGCCAGCCAAACTTGCTTACAGGGCAATGTCTACCAAAAAGTTGTGGACCGGTTGTGTCGACCCATCTTCCAACTCTCACGTGGGACAAGGAGTGGTTTGAGTCTCTTCCTCTGTAACTGTTAGGTCTTTACGCAAATTCTTTGAGCTAGGAATTCTTGGACATTTTGCCCACAAACCATTAATGACACCAGAGCTAAAACCTTCAGGCTGGGCATGTTCTTGAAGAAGCTTAAATGCACGAGAAGGAACAATGTCATACTCAACAGAAGGGTCTGCACCATAGTAAGATGCCGCGTTTGCCCAACTATTATAGTAATCACAGTAATCATAGTAATTCGCTCCATAAGGGATGTTGACTTGACTGGCGGGAGCAACAGAATTTCTGATTGGAGAGGTTTCCTCTGAGGTAGCTGAACTGCCTGTATCATAGGGGTCCATGTCTTCTTGTAATATGCGTAAAGCTGCAGCATGAAGCTTTGCTAATGGGAGTTTCTTGAGACGTTTCCCTTTCTTGCGCTGCAATAAACTATGTACCAGTTCCTTGACAAGTCTGTCAGTGATGGTGGGAGAAGAAGGTGATGCCACTCCTGAAGATGAAGAGAGACTGTCCAAGTCACTGTGTGTCTGAAGTGGTAGAGTGAGCTGTTCTCTGCTCCGTGGTTTGTCCCTCTCTTCTTTACTATCATCTTCATCATCACTCTTCTCACACTCGTCTTGAAGGAGTTTGAATAGACGAGAATGTGTAGATGCTCTCTGGTATCTTGTAAGTTTTATCAGATCATCAGACTCAGTATCAGCATCAGAGATTTGGCGACTCATGTCTGACGTCACTCCAGAGTCATCTTCTTCACTTTCTTCTCCCAATCGCTTTCCTCCCTCTTTCTCGTCATCTAGTTTTGTGCATATATCATATATCTTCTGAACAATACTCTCTGTGTGATCTTCTTTAGTTCCAATATTTTGTTTTATTGGTTCCTTATTGCTCACAAAACTATGAGCACTTGAACTACTAGAACTGTTCTCTTCATCTTCACTAGCTTCATCATCATCATCATCATCATCTTCTTCTTCTTCTTCCTCCTCCTCCTCTTCTTCTTCTTCACTTTCTTCACTACTTTCGTCATCATCTTCAACCGTAGTTAAAGCTGGAGATTTTGTTTCTACAGATATGACAGTATCTGCATCGCTACTGCTGGAGTGTCCATGTACTTCTGAATCAAGTTTTACTGTCTGAATACTGACTGTGCTGCTAGAATCATCTTCCCAGTGACTAACGGGAGAGTCACTATTATCTGTTTTCAGTTTATCATCATCATTGCTTGGTGATGCTGTAGAGATAGAGGCTTTGTGCTGTCTTTGATGCAGAGGTAATGAGAGAGACACTGAAACATCCGAGTCAGATTCTGCGGTTTCATAACAATCTAGATCACTGGCACTCACTTGATGCATAATGTGATCAACGTTTGCAGACTCACAAGTAACTGGAGACAATTTACCAACATCTTTAATATTACCTGAATTGGTTTTAGAGGGAAAGGAGACAGTCACCGACACATCTGGTTTATGATGACCAGTACATTTAATATTTTCCTTTAATATCGGAATATTTTCATCGCTAGCATTCCCTGACTCTGAATGTTTGACCTGACTGTCTCCAACAATGACTGTTGTGACCTCTTCATCGTTCTCTGAGCGGCTGAACTTAAGTTTGAGGGGTAGGCAGACGGTTACAGTCGAGGATGGACTCTCAGGTAGCTCCAAGTCCACATCACTTTCATCTAGCGTGGCTGTAGAACTATCCTCATCGTGTCGTGTTCCGAAATCGCTGTGCTCACTCTCCTCGAATATTACACTTAGCTGGTGAGGAAGGTTTTCTGAAGGCTCTTCCTCTTCTTCCTCATCAGTGTCTTCCTCTCTCTCACTCTCTTCATCATTAACATCAGAGCTGTGCAATAATCCCTCAGAGCCAGATTTGTAAATTGAAATGTCTGAAACAGAGCGGATAGCCTTGAGGTCTCTCCCGCTGGAATCCTCCTCTTCCACCTCAGTGTCCGAGTCACTTGTTGTTTCATCATCCTCACTCTTGGAGGCGACAGAGGGTGTTACTATAATGTTTGGCTGATGCACGGCTGCGGCATTTCTAGCAAAATTGGCACCATAGTAGGCCATCTCGTCTGTGGAGGAGTAATCGTCTGAATCACTGCCATGAGGATAGCGTGCAAAGGGGTGAGGATAGTACATGGGGGGGTAAGGTATCGGAGGGTAGCCATAAGCCGCATTCATCTCTGCCATATAGGCATACATAGCAGAGTAAGGATCCATGGCTTGTTGAGGGTAGTAGCCACACCAATAAGGAGGATACTCATCATAGCCCACGCGAGAGTTTGGGAGGTTGGGGTCCTGTGCGTTGATAACTATAACAGATCAACACAATGTATTGTCTGATCAAAAACCACTTGATTAATATTATCATGTGCTAGATTATAGTAGTCAACAATTCCTTTAGGAAAAGATAAATATTAAACTTGCAATCAAAATGTGATATTTTCCATTTTTAATAAGACCCATCCCATCAAAAAAACAAATTGTTTTGGGGATGCCAATGATTAGTAGATTAAGAGTTGTTCAAACTATTTACGGTAGTAAAGCCCTCAAAAAATTATAACAGACTTGTCAATTTAATCATCTTTGAGAGTTACCTGCTGTCATTTGTCTAGAAAAAGTCGCAAATTTATATGTGATTATTGTTTTAGAGACACACATTTTAGGGTGAACTGTGGGCTGGGTAAAACCCACTCAAAAAATGTGTCACAATCGCAGCAATCATTGTTGGTGTTCCTATATTTGTTGTTTGGAGCAAGCAGAAGACGTACAGGTGAATAATTAAAGTCAAGTATTTCCAGGTCGAAATTTTTATCATTAGGTCAAGGCAGTGGGTACCTCTTCGTTTTATAACAAGTGAAGTGTAAAGCAAACCACCCCCCCCCCCTCACACACACACACACACACACACATACAATTTGAGATTTAAACATATCAGTGAAAACTTGTAAAACGTTTTGTATATTTCCTGATGTACTCTTTATAGCATGAACTCCTAACAAAGTGTTTTACATAGTGGCACAGCTCCACAAGAAAATTGCACCCCCTTCCCTTGTAGTGGACTAAGATGGATCTTAGTATGTGCTACAAGTTGTAGTACTCATCTGATCCGATGTCCGACCCCCACCAATATTTCCTTCAGTGATTTCTATGACGTTCATTTCCTTTCTGATTATATTTCTTATACACGCCATCCTCATCACTCTCGTGTTTCTCCCTCCTCGCCACAGATGCTGGCTTGCGGCCAAGAGGGTCGCAGCTGTTTTCCTGGTGCTGTTGCCATGAAGCAGGACAACAGAGGGTGTGATACGTCCCGGGCGACGAAAAATGCGGCCCACTGAGCTGATGTAGCACACATTCCTGGGCCCAGCACCGGCAAGTGCCGACATTCAATGAACTGCGTTGCTAGGCCAAGACTACAGCGACCAACAAGTTCTGATTGTAAGTTAGTTGGAGACGTCATCAACCGAGCACCCCTACCAATATCATATCATTCCCGTTCTTATGGCCAAGGTTCGACCTAAAAATAACACCCTTATTATTACAGCCATCGTTGGGTGAAGAACATTGTGAGGACCAGAACTACATGGTTATTGTTTGGATTATGAAAAGCAGGAACTGGTTATTCCTATTGATTATGTTAGTAAGGAGTCGTATTAACACATATTTAGTTATGCTAGAATATTGATATTATTTCAATTGTGTGGCAGGATAATATTTCATCCATTAACTTGTGTGGTCATTGGAGAAGGCGAGGTTGTATTTGGTTCGATATAATTTGTGTTTTCAGGTAGAGTAAATTGGTGTCCAAACTTAGGTCAGCAAACAAATTGTTTTGGTTTGAAACTCTTCTATTATAATATTGTGACGCTGTTCCCTATAAAATGGCACATCTTCCCTGTAAAATGGCACATCTCCTCTATAATATGGCACACCTCCTTAAGAAAATGGCACACCTATTTTAGAAAATGACACACCTCCCTTAAAAACTCGAATACTTCCCTCACAAACTAGCATTAAAATAGATAAGATATTTGAAAACATAACTAACACTATTTTAAGTATTATCAGAAATGTTGTGATTTTCAAACCATTCTTATAACTAATTTTGTTAACGGTGACTTTACAAAAAAAAGTTCTAGATTACACAAATACAGTCCAGTCTCAATATCGAGAGGCAAACGAAAACTACATCTACACAAAATAGCTGTAAAAAATGAAAATAACTATTTTTTTTTAAATGTTTCTTTGTTGAATTTCTATTTCGAAGGAATGTTCTCGGCCAGTAAACATTGTTAGTACACAGATTGTTGCAGACTGTACTTCTTGTACTCATAATGTTTCTTCTTTGCATGGTTCTTACTTTTATATTCCACTATTTACTGTCAAATTTGATTTTTACAAATGTATTTGAATGTATCACTTCCCATCTCAGTTTGAAGATGATAATTGACTGTTTCTTAACTTATGAACATCTACATTTGTATTTATTTGTCCAAGCCCTGTGCAAGGGGTCTTCATATAATAGTTAAGATTCAAGTACAGGACAGACCTTCCCTAATACGGTCTCTTCCAATTATTGTGCCTAGAGTCAAAGACTCGAGACACCGGCTAGTATGGTAAAGGATAAACAAACTTCAAGTATTTTAATTTACATTACCTTTTCAGGTAACTATGTGAACAACAAAATCAACCGTAAAAATATAAACAATTTAGTTAATGTTTTGTGTTCCCTACTTTTGTTGATATCTAAACATGTGTTGAAATATTGAGTGAGTGCAGGGATACTATGAGCATATTAGAGAGACTACACTCAGAGTGAACATGATTACCTCACCGAGATCTGAACCAAAGTATCATAGCTGTGATGTAAACCAGGACTCACCACAATCCTCGGGACTGGCTGTCATAGCTTGCAGCATCCTGAAGGAGCGGGACGGGATGGCTCCCCCCGTGTACTTCTTGGGTTCCAAGACTTGTTGCTCCGAGGGTGGGATGTAAGGTGCAGTGGGCCCCTCTTCTACAACACAACATGACACTCTCTTTATCTATCTTCTTGAGAAACAACTTAGTGTGTATCCACAAACGCATGAATATGATTTCCTTGTAGTCCTTTGTTTAGCGAACAAATTGCTGGACAACATTCTGCTATTAATACTGGCCTTTTCTGTACTATCAGGTTAGAGTATTTTCTCAAACATGGGAAGTGAAAAGAAATAAAAATTAAACTAGTTAATAACCATCAAAATAGATTAAAACCCATCTTTGGAAAGAAAATAGCATGAGATTGCAAAACAAAACCAAACAAGCAGATTGGTGAGGTCCCATTATAGTTTATTATTATTAGCACCGCGTCTTACTACCCGTTCGGGTTATACACACTTACGCTAATGTGAAATGGTAGGGTGATTGTGAGATGAAATGGAGGACCTACAGTTTAACGTGGAATCCGAACCACGGGGGAGGCCCGGCATTCCTCACATTATAGTTCAAATAACCGGGGGAAGTGTTCAGTTGGCTGTACTGGGGAAGAGTGTGAAGCGATCTATGAGCCGTGACAGCGTTGAGCATTGAGACAAATGAGCACAGGTTATATGCTGACTCATTTAACAAGTGCTATATTAACATTATAGCTATATTAAACAAAGTGTACACTCTTTATGGAGTATTAAACTGTAAGTGTTTTAGTATCAAGATAAAAGGTCGATTAACGATTTATTATGAAGCATAAGTATTATTCAGAACATTACATTGGCACTTGGCCTGAAGTGTTTGGGTGTTTATTTTATTTGTTACCCTGCATAGTAAAGTAATCATGTCGGCTTATATCGGTCGACGGATGAAACCCTCTGCCATTATGTAGAGCCTATTTTTGAGTTTTAGGTATGTCAAATACATCACGTGATCTCTGAAGGACAAAGAGTATTTGTCAACCTTGCAGAGGAGGTATCCTATAGTTTTTAGGGACATGTTGTATACGTTTAATAAAGGGAAATTTAATTTGGAATTAAAGAAAGAGTGTTGTTGACATTCTTTAAATACAGGTCAATGTATTTTGCGTTAAAACTAAAATTGAAGGCTGAATTAATATACCTATAGGAAATATGAGTTATTTCCCCCACCAAATACAGTAGATGTGGAACGTCGATTGTCCCTATTGCTAAGCCAGATAGTTCTTTCAGAATTTGTGGGGACTTTAAGGTGACAATCCCATTTTGGAAGTCGACCACTACCTGCTACCTTGAGTAGAAGATGTGTAACATCCTCTACATATTTTATGGCAACTTCTATTGCTATTTTAAACGTTAGGTCAAGCTTAAAAAAAATGTCGTTGAGTGTCTACCAAACCGCAAACCAGCTGGTTATGCAGCATCTTTTCAGTTGCCATCTCCTCGCCAAACCATCAACGATTCGGTGAATGTCTGTGGCACAGGCATCTATACTTTCCCCTATCTGCTGGCCTCGTCAGGTAAACAGGTGTTACTGCACTGTTTTGTTTGGTTGAGGTGCAAGCCATGTGGTAAGGTGCTCAATGAGTTATACAAATGGAATCTCACACAAATTGCAGGGTCCAAATTCATTACTGAGGACTTTTAATGTGCTTAATGTGCTCTCTTCTGTGTATCATTAACAATGTTCTTTGATAGAAACACATTCTAAGTACAGCTGCGATGTTGAAGCCTCATGGTACATTCCAGTTGGTCAGATATCTTGGCCTAATTCATAATGCTCCTTACTATAATCTAAGTTATAGGTGCACATGGCACTCGTTGCTATCTATTATGTATATGATTGCTACCGGGCTGATCACAATCTTACCACACTTATAATAAGATCATTTTAAGGTGGTTACATCGTGGGAGCTGACACTACACTCTCTTTGTCCGTGTCTCGATGGCTGTGCACTTTGGTTATTTATAGCGCTCTCTAACGACCAACAAGGCTTATATTACCTACTAGATCAATTCTGTACAGATTTAGCTTAATACTTGGCATTAGTTACTTTCCGGGCTCCAAACATTGCTATTAAAACTGTGCTAATCCAGGGCCACCGAAACGATCATCAATAAATGTTGTCGTCTTTTATTTTGCTGATGCAAAGTGTGTTAATGTTGCCCAATAGAAGTGAATACTGAGTTTTGATAAACTTGATAGTTTTCTTATATCTGTTTGAATTTTTTGCTCAAACATGATTAAATATTTTTTCTTTTCTCAAAATGTGCTAAAAAGAGCCCCAGGAAAGCTATAACTATATTATTTGATGCCCTGGATAGAAATATGTATGGACCTAGTTTTGTTGAAATTGCGACCGTTTATTTAAGTTTTGGTAAAATGTTGACAACCTAGGGTGAGACAGTTTTATTCAAACATTGAATTAATAACAAAAATCCATTTAGGTTGGTTTTACTTTGTTATTTTTACAGTCTGGTGTCACAAATAAAGGCTTTGTTGTGCGTGTAGGCCTGAATAATATATTGATATTATATATTCAAATATAGTTCATGTAGGTCCTATAGGTGTCCGAATTAAACTTTATTTAAATGTAGTTTACATCATGCCAAATCTTCATGAATTCATTAAAGTTGAGGGCAAAATTAGTGGTTTGTAAGTAGATCAAAAACCTAGCCCTAAGGTTACACGCCCTTATTTGTGTTTCAAGCTAGGTCGACATCAATGTATTAGTTGAAAAGTTATCAAAAACACACACACAAAGAGGGTTATCAAATTAACTCTCTTGCATGTTCTGATAACACCTTCATTTCTTCTATTTTTGAAAACTAAATAATGATTTCACTCAATTGTGGTGGATCTTTGTTGTAATATTTTATATTTATAAAACTCAAGGGAGAGAATAATAAAACTTTACACTAACAAAACATGGAGGTTACCCAGGGCTGAATTATAAATAGATAATTGATTTCACTTTTTGATAGTGTGTAAGAAGAACACTGCTGCCACTGGACAGTGAGGCACATACCTGAAGTAGGCTGAGGTGTTGGCATCTGCCGGCCTTGTCCCGCAGCTGAACTTTGTGGCACTGAAATGTTAAAAGACATCATTAGTAAATAAATTAAATTTGGAAACGGTTACTTTCCCCTTGAATATAAACAAAGTGACCTAGGGTGGCTCATTTAGGGTGTTATTGTCAACCTTCTCTCTGGTGAGCCACATGCCTTAGACAGCATGATCAATGATGCAAGCCCGTGAAGTTAAAGATGTCTTACATAAACAAGCTAATGTGACTTTTTGTTCCTGACCAAGGCCGTGGCGTGTCGTGAAGTGTTGCCAGGGTAAGCAGCGTTAGTTTAGACTGTACCTGTGAATTGTTCGCACACCTCAGTCGAACACACATTGGTCAGGTATCGAGGTGAGTACATTACCGTATGAGGCGTGCAGAGCAGAGCATATATATTATTGGTCAAATAGGGCCCAAGTGGGCGAGAACATATCACGGGTACAGTTTTAACAAGGTCCACTTCCCTCCATTACCCACCACTGGTGGCCAGACCGACATTTCAGAGAAGGCTCCTAATGCATAGGCTAGGACAAATTTCGAAAATTAAATGCTTTTAGTAGCTATTTGAAGTTTATTTTTTATGGTAACTAAAAGCAGGAATTTAAGTGTTAAAATTTTGTTAACATTTTGTTAGATAGCTAAACAGTTACATTGAGCACTTCTTAAATAAAGGTACGATTGGCGGGATAATCATGAAGGGGGAGGGAGGGAGGAGGACCGGTATTTCCCACTGAAAAATATTGTTCTCCCTGAAATAAATTTGCCCCCCCTCTAGATTTATTTCACTTCCCTCTTATATTTTTGAATATGATATTACTAGAAACAAACTCCTAATAGCTTCTAAAGTCATTGAACTAAAATTTAAAAATCCAGTAGGATACTTATAAATAATTTCTAGGGGCATCAGACTTAAAAAAGAATTGAGGAGAAACTACCTAAGATATATTATAAAGTACCTAACATATATTATAAAGTACCTAAGATATATTATAAAGTACCTAAGATATATTATAAAGAAGTATAATCTTTTTTTTTATATCCCACTCCAATAGTAAAAAAGCATTCAATCGTTAAATGTTTGCCGTAAGAGACCCCTAGAACTCTTAGGTCTGGGGGAGAGAAACAAGTTCCTCAAAACCCCTTTTTGGTTAGTTAACCCCTCCCTACTCAAATAAAGTTCCGCCGCCAGTGACCCAACTTGGATAGTTTCAGAGATGATTTTGTCTTTCTCAAATAAAGTCGGAGGTTTGAAATGTGTGTTTGAAGCAAAGGTTGAGTCACCTCAGCCCACATAGTCCATTATTAAATTCAAATAAAGACCGTTCCAACTTGACAAATAAAACAAAGAAGTGTTGATAACGTTGTCCAATCGCTGGGAGAAGGATGAGGGGGTTAAAGGTCATGGTTGTCTGTCACCTGGATCGTTCTGGTTTTCATAGGAAGTCCATATAGTTGAAAACTGAATACTCATGTTGCAACAATGGTGTGGACAAAGATTTTACAATTGAATTTATTTACTTGGTTCATTTAATCAGTAATTGACATAGAAACTACACAGTAATTCATAAGGAAGTATTGTTGGAAGCTGTTGATTACTTTTTTGTCGTGTAAGCCTATGATTAAGGTATTTAGGTTAGGTTGGCAACACGTGAACTGGTACAACGTCTATTCTTTAGTCAGCGCCGACCAGCACTCTCATTCCAGGCATGTTCCAACATGACAGCTACACACAAGTGACTATAAAGTAAACAATTCTATTTGGTAATATCCCTCGCGTAGCAACATGTTGTACAGTCTTAACAATTTTAATTAATAAATCGAATAAAACATATAGCCATACAATGCCAAATTTTAGTGACTTTTCCATCAATGTTGCTGGTTGAATGGGGGCTTCCTCAAAATGAGGGTCTAGTCAACCCTTTCTTAAGACGACCGTGTAAGATTCGAATAGGAAGAAATCTTTTTGATAGTTAAAACAATTTGCATACAAGTATTCAAGCGTCAAGTCATATTATTTGCAGCTGTCACATATTATATATATTGTCAATATCTATAAAATAACACTAATAAAATAATCAAATGCATCAATTTTGACCGAAAACAAATGTGTTTGTATTTTATATAGAGCTCCTCCTACTAAAAACAAAAGATTATGTATATTGTTTTGTTCATTTACCTAAATTCATAGTGTTAGCTTGGAAAAGCAAATTTATCATTCGGAATGGGTAACCAGTTTTACCTATACAATCACTAACACTAGTTAACAGTGGATACACACTGAACTATAAAAACTAAGAGCATTCACACATCACATTATTTGTAGCACTCATTTATCTTCAGGTGTTCTATTCCCAAACTGCTGCTGTTTGAGGTTGATATCCCACATCCCTTCAACACCTCATCCTAGCCCCGTCTCTCTGATTATTCTTTCTTTTCAGGCTCATTTGTGAAATGTTCTCAGAACTACCAATCGAATAGTGTTGTTTCTTAATCTCAATATTACCCACTCCCACAGTTCTCCCCACCACCTAATACTCCGTGTTTCCTTAGTTAATATGTTGTCTTCTCGGTCTACACAGCTTTGTTGCCTGACTAATAAACACAATCACAGTTGTTGTTTCTTAAATGTATTTAAACATTACAATGGTGGCAACAAGCAAACCTGTATTGTTTTGTTTGAACAGTAAATAAGACAGTTTTTTTGTCAACTTTTGGTGGGATCAAAACGTGGAGGAGGGTTATGAACTCCCCCAAAACGCCCCTGGCTATGGCCTTGTGCACGATTTGAAGTGAGAAGGAACCAGAATAGTTCCTTTAAAACAAAGGACAATGGAATTTTTATATTCAACTGATTAATTGTTATCTACGTGGCCCAATGAGAGACAATCAAACACCTGGCACTCCACTAGGAGACAATCAAACACCTGGTACTCCAATAGGAGACGCTGAAATAACTGGTAATCCATTAGGAGACAATCCAACACCTGGCACTCCACTAGGAGACAATCAAACACCTGGTACTCCACTAGGAGACAATCAAACACATGGCACTCCACTAGGAGACAATCAAACACATGGCACTCCACTAGGAGACAATCAAACACCTGGTACTCCAATAGGAGACAATCAAACACCTGGTACTCCACTAGGAGACAATCCAACACCTAGTACTCCACTAGGAGATAATAAAACATCTGGCATTCCACTAGGAGACAAACAAACACCTGGTACTCCATTAGGAGACAATCCAACACCTGGCACTCCACTAGGAGACAATCAAACACCTGGTACTCCAATAGGAGACAATCTAACACCTGGTACTCCACTAAGAGACAATCCAACACCTGGTACTCCACTAAGATATAATCAAATATCTGGCATTCCACTAGGAGACAATCCAACACCTGGTACTCCACTAGGAGACAATCAAACACCTGGTACTCCACTAAGAGATAATAAAACATCTGGCATTCCACTAGGAGACAAACAAACACCTGGTACTCCATTAGGA
>CABFOW010008138.1:0-19490 GCA_902141385.1 Timema californicum | reverse complement strand
AATAAACTCCACAAAACTCTAGATCCCGGTACACTCGACACCACTTCCTGTACACAAAGTTGTGCAAGAAATTGTACAATATATCTTGGTCACATGGAGTGCATACAAATTTTAGCCAGGGACTTAACACGGCATTTGTGATTGCATACAATATTTGAGGGGAAAAAGAGTTTTTGCCCTTTTTATGGAAAAATAATGATTGAATGATTTGGGAAATAATGATTTAATATAAATAATTTCTTAATCATTCCTAAATATTATTAAAATAATAAAAATAAATGTGTGTTTTAATATTTCTTTTAAACAGTTGAAAACTTTTATATTTGGGGTTTAACCTCGTTCAATTATAATTATTTATTTGTTTTCAAGCATTTAGCTGGGTTTCTTACAATCACTTCTTTTTTTTTTAAGTAACTGTCTAGCAGACGAAGTTTTCGTGTTTACAACTCAAGATTTGTACAAGAAAAATTTCTGATATAGGACGCGTTCTATTTCCTAAAGTTGAATACAATAAGTTGTACAAAGCAGATTTTGTACAAGTTTTTATGTTCACACGATGCAATCTTCAAGATGCAACTTCTTGTACAACTTTCTATACAAGAAGTTGTGTCGTGTGTACCGGGCTTAAAGACGTGTAGGCACAGGGTCAGTACTGGTTAGTACCTTGATAATTATTATTATTATTATTACTAATTTCCCCTTTCATGCCGTACCATCGCTATATGTTTTGAAAGGGGAAGAGAGGGGTAGCGACTTCAGTTCTAGCCATCAGCTTTTGGGCAAGAGAAGTCGTAGCTCAGCTGATAGCATTTTTACCTGACATCCACAGCTCTCCCCCTTCTCTCCCCTCTGAAATCTATGACGTCACAAATAAGAACTACACTAGCTAGAGCAATGGGATGACTTTCAACCCCCATTAGGACTAGCGCACGTCTTGCATGCATGTTACGGTCATTACCATGTATGGGATTTTTCTTTTCAAACACACTGATACTTGAATTACATTTAAATGACTTCAGGAGAATATTTTTGTGAACATTAAATAAAATAATTATATACCTTCAATTGAAGGCAAACACCAGCACCCCACTTGAGACCAGCTGCCCGGAGTTGTCCAGCGGGGACTTCGAGGAGGGGCCTTGACCAGCTATCACCGCTACACGGGTACGCTCTACCGACCGCTTAGTGCATGTCGAGGATCCTCGCTCCTCACACAGATGACCTTATGACCCCAATGTCCGTCCCATTGCCCAGGGGCCACCCCGTGTATTTTTAGAGATCTGTCAGTAACGGAAGGTGGCAAAGACATAGACTGTGCTCGTTTATGTGAAACGTACGTCGGGCCGGATACTTACGACTGAGCCTCGTGACCCCCAGCATCTGTGGGCAGAAAGGAACAGAGGATCCTCGAAAGAAAATGTTCAGAAAAGTCCTCTTGTGTCACTAAGTACAAGTAGAAGTTAGACTCAACAACGCCGGGAGTATGCAGCCATTAATACGCACGTGTACAGCAAGTTGCATATCACTAGGCGAGCACATCACAACAGAGGTGTTCAAAACTCCTTCCCCGACTTGGTCATATTTTATTATCATATATGTTTTATGGGCACTAAATCTTTTCAAGAAATTATACATTTATATTGAAAAAGTTAAGGGTGTAATAAAACATGTGACATTAAAAATCTTTTGAATTCTTAGTTAAATTTCAACGCCCGGCTAGCTCAGTCGGTAGAGCACGAGACTCTTAATCTCGGGGTCGTGGGTTCGAGCCCCACGTTGGGCGCAACTATTTTTTAATATTTTACAAAATGCACCATTCAGTTTGATGATTTAGATCAAAGTCATTTGAATTCTTGATATGATTTCAGTGCCCGGCTAGCTCAGTCGGTAGAGCACGAGACTCTTAATCTCGGGGTCGTGGGTTCGAGCCCCACGTTGGGCGTGGCTAATTTTTAATATTTTACAAAATGCACCATTCAGTTTGATGATTTAAATTGAAATCTTGGCTAATGTCTCGTTATATTCATAACTTTGTTATTTATATTTTTCTCCGGACAAACAAGCATATGGTATGGATAGAGAAAGCATTTATCATTGGTTTTTAATATTTACTGACGGTTTTTTGGTAAAATCATTCTAGGTATATATGGTTTGATCACTTTCGGAACATTATGTAAGAAAGTTAATTTTGGATCATCTCTGCAATATAAATTGTTTATCTTGGCAAGGTAGATATGTTTTTTGACAGCTCATATAACCATCCACTGTTTGCGTTAATGAGGCAGGGATAAATAAGGTAGAATCTTAGAAGAAACGTAACCATATTTGAATAGAGAAAAAGTGGGAAACCATGTAGATAAAAAAAAAAGCTCAATACACACAGCTGGGATTCCAACACAGACCTCTTTACCACCAGCATTAAACCTAGATACAGTCACCACAACATTTGTGGGCAGAAATAAATAGAAAACCCTGGTCAAAACATGTTCGGAAAAGTAATCTTGCCTCGGTGGCGTAGTTAGCTAACGTGCCAGTCGTGTTGAGCTAGACCACCGAGGACAGGGAGATTGAGGTTAGAATCTCGGTCGGGTGAACTGAGGGAGGGGGGTGGGGGTTCCTCAGTGTGGTGGAATCCACGTGATATGGTTGCATTATCTTATGTAGACCTCGCATTTATTCTATGCATGTTAAATAAGTTTCTACTCATATGAGCATTGGTTACCACAGATTTATACACGACTTATAGTCACTGAGAATTAATCTTCTCTGAAAAGGTATTATAGGGTAGAAAATTTGGATTCAAGCAGAGTTGATCTGTCAAAATGTATTGAATTTGTTCCAACGAGATGTATGAGGATAATAATTTACTTGACACTCCTTCCCAAGAATTTAAGAATAGGCCTATATTTGACAAAATATAATTTCAATTTCCTTTATTATAGTGCTGGCCAACAGACGTGAGACTTATAACAGACCAGCACTGAAAAGTATACAAGTACCACACAAGCACACATTATAAAAAACAAAAAAACTTTAAATGCCAAATAATGATACATATTGATGAATAATTACAATAAATAGGAAATAATTATTAATGATAGATGATATAAATAACTAAGTGTTGTAAAAGTGTAAATATTTAAAAAGGATAATAATAACAACAATAGTAATAGTTATTATTTTGGCTAGCTGCTGTGTCTGATTTCCAACGAGTTTTTTTTAATGTAGGTATTTGTTCATGTTTAGTCTTTTGTTCTTCCAGCTCGGTTTTATAATCAATTTCCATTTGGTTAGTAGATTTCGGTTATAATGGTATTTTTTTCGCCATTGCCACTATAATGCATTGCTTGCTATGAAGATTCACCACTGGCACTTATAAAGTTTCCTCTAGATTCAAATGTTTCAAGCATATCCCGTACATCTTCCGTTTTTAGCACGTAGCAAGAAAATAAATTATCACTGTATCTACATCCACTTATACGTTATGACAAATGAAGCTCTAAATTTATTTTATGAAAATTAACAAACACAACTTTTCATATAACAGTCTTATGAAATGATTTTGTGAATACTAATAATAATAATAATTATCACCGCGTCTTACTACCCGTTCGGGTTATACGCTTTACATACTAATTACACTAATGGATTTGGAATTCGGAAGGTTTTAATCAGAGGAAGTGAACCCGCCTTTGCGTGGAAGGAGAGTGGAAAACCATTTAGGAAAAACCACCCCCAGTTCACCCGACCGAGATTCGAACCTCGATCTCCCCGTCCTCAGCAGTAGAGCTCAACACGACAAGCGCGTTAGCCAACTACGCCACCGAGGCGGGTTTGTGAATACTAATACGTCAATTTCATAACATTATTTGGAATGGTATAGCCAATTAATGTGATCGTGGTAGGATAATGTGATAAAAATAGAATATATATTTATAATATATTATATTATATATATAGTATAGTTTCTGTGTCTTCCAAATATGTTTATATAACTTAAAGATAAATACAAATTGTGTATTTGTCGGGCGCCACTCCTAGGATCTAGGAGACAATAATAATAATAATAATTAAAAAATACCCCTACCTCGGCTAACTTTGACGGAGGCACGATTACTTTTAATACTCGAGACCACTGGGTGTGCTCTAGAACTTTTTTTTCCCGGATATTATAATGTTAATGATAATGAAACTACCTTACCTACAACAATGGCGTATTGTAAATATCTACAGGGGTAGAAAGAATACTTAAAATAAAATATGAACAATCTAAATAAAACGGATTGTTGAAATAAAATGTACTAATTTAGGCTACAATAAAAATATATAAAAAAAGACAATTATTGAAACTTTTGTGGTTTTATTATTGTTTCCTTTTTTACCACATCCCAATACTACCTATGGAATTCCGAATAAGTATAATTCTAATCTGACAAAATAAAATATATGGTATTACCTAATATTATTAATAAAAAATTTATCACTTAAAATAACAATCTCCATACATGGTTGAATTTAGGAGTTTAGAACATATAATATTAGAGTAAAAAAAAAAGCTTAACTTATATAATATATAATTATAGTTTAGAGTAGGCCAAAAAAAATTATTGTTGAAGAGAAAGAAGAAAAACATCAATAGAATTAATATCTAAACATAAAATAAGATATTAATTAATTATCTGGAATAGATAAAGTGTCTGAATATGTTTAATCTTTTCTGAAAATTTTAACATAAATCCTGGTTTCTTGATAAAAGAGAAAATTATAAATTCAAATTTGAAGATTTGGCTTGATCTCACAAATGAATTCGTCCATGTTGAAACAGCACGAATTTAAAAAAATTGTTTCCTTTTATTAATTCTCCCTCGTCCACAATTTAACGGAATAAACAATTTCTAGTTCTTGCCCATGCACTTAACTTTCCGTTTGTGTACTTGCACTTTACTTTCAGGCCATTGTTACACTTTAAAATTAAATTTAGTTAGGAGCCAAACAGTTTTTACTCCATGTTAAAATAACACCGAGGAAGAACACTCTAAATCTTCTTCAGAAATTGTTCAGAGAATCAAATTTAAAAAAATTTCATTTTCTTCCAAGTCCAAAGAGAAAACTAATATATTAAAACCAAAGATAAAATTTTGGCTATGGACTAGAGATGAATATAAACTAAAATGCAAATTTAATATAAAGATTGAAATATATGTCAATGAACATGAAATATGTTTCTTAAAAGAATTAAAATGTTTATTTCTATCAGTCAGAATTAAAATGCGAGTTAGTTTGGAAGTATTTACATCACGGTTTTTTTCTTACTTCTTTTACATTCGCGAGACCCGACACTCACTTGATTGACAGAGCTGCGCATGCGTTGAAATAAATCATGGCTGACATTGAAAATAAATAAAGAAGGGTGAACAAACTTATTTGAAGGATAATTAATATGTTTAATAAAAGGTAAGTGTTCTTCCTTAGGTCAAAATTCCTTGTTTAAATTATTTAAAACAATGTTAGACGTTCTTCCTTCTATCCTTTTTTTTAAAATGGATATTAATAGTACTATTTGTTAGGCCATCAACACAGCGTGTTAAGCTGCGGCCGAACTTTGAAGTGCATAATTTCAAACGAAATTAAATGGGAAACTATTTACAAAAATTAGAAAAATATAGGGAAATACATGGTAGGGTGACAAATAACGTTACAATAAGAACAATAAAAAATAAATTCCACATTGACAAAACGGAACCACATTATTCGTTTTTAGGCACTGATAATGTCTCTAAAAAATTAGAGTATAACATAATTTGACGTATGGATGCATAAAGTCGTTATATTAATTTAGTTAACATTCAAATACTGCACTGACAATTGAATAACATTTACATTTTAGCTAGTAAATCTTCCTTTTTCACTTGGTTTGAATGAATCAAATTTGAACTAAAAATAATTTTAAAACGATACCATCTGGTTTGTAGCACTCCTATGACACTCTACTCAAAACACTATGTAGAGGTTGATCAGATTTTGAAGCTTTTTAGTTGAACGATTTGCCGCTATATGAGAAAACGTTGTGATGATTGCGGATCGGTGGGACGTTTTATAACATTAGCTGTTCAGATTTATACGATATTATTCCTGCACACGGGCTTTACATATCAAAAATAAATGTAAATTTCCGGATTGTTTTACTACTGAAGTGTCAATGTTTATTGCGCTCTAATATTTCGAGAGAGGGTATTTGTGAGAAAATAATAGCCTATAAATAATATTTCTGGTAAAGAGTATTGATAGATTTTGCGAAAAATATTTTTGACCAAAAGATATTTTACGACAGTGGATTGTAATAGATATTGATGGAAGAATTTTGCAAAAGCTAAGTGTACAATTTATTTTTATAATAATTTAAGGTAAGTTTTTCTCTGAATTATTTCGGTATTGGTTGACCAATGTTTGCAATAAAAAAAACTTCTGCTAGCTATCAGTTACCACCCCTCTTATGTTGTTGGCTACTTGTATATTAATTTGTACCAGTGATTTTTCGAACGCCTTAACTTTAGACATTATTTATACCAAAAATTAAAAAAGTATATTTTTAAATTTAGAAAGGTGCTCTAAAACTGCTACAAATAAAACACTTTATATTTTCAAAACAGTAAAGCGTTAAGAAATTTCTATTACCATTTATACTTACAAAGATACGACATATCAAATGATAATATAATTATATTTAGGCCTATTAATATAATTTTATTTGTTAATATTCAGACATCTCACTATAATTAAAATCCAGGTGAACGGTATAAATTTACAAGTTTCATTTGACCATTATTTTTCGAGATTTTAATATATTTGAGTATGCAAGGCTAGAGAGGTTGAGTAAGAGAGGGACGATGCTAAAACAACGTACCCATACACATATCACTTTTTTGTTGAATATTTTTAAAAAATTATAATTTAATATATCAATACACTCACAAATAAATGGAGAATCGATAAAAACTAATATTATAGATATTTACTTTTTTCATATAATAAATAGTCGAAATAAGAAACTATATTGAAACTTAATAGATTGTATGCAAGAGAGAAATAAGTTAAGGGTGAGTGGCATTGATTTGAACAGTTTGCAAGAATGTACTCACTAAGAAACTAACGTCACTCACACTTTCGATTGTAAATAATACTCTTCAAATCCACCATTATATCTCACTTCTTACTAACTCTTCACGTTTGCTTATTTCATTCTTGTATTCAACCTTATGTCATTATTGAAGGAAATACTATAATTTTAATACTCATACAAATTACCCTAAATGTTACCCATCAGGATTAAATAAAAAAATCCCTTTCAGATGTCATTAGTTAGATGGTAGGACTGAAAGATTCCTTAGCGCCCTCATGAATCAATTTTTTTTTAAATAATAATTTATAAACATTTTCATATGATCAAATCTTACTAAACAAATAATTAGCTTGTGCTTTACAAATAAATCTAAATTATATTACATCAATGAGCAAATGATTAATTGTAATTTGTATGCTATAATTTGTTGTGCGTTATTAATTCTATTCACTAGTTACCACATTCAGGATAAAATAACCACTGTCTAACCATAAAAAGTAAACTTGATGGTTCAAACTTCTCTTAAAAATTTAAATTGCCCGTGCGCTATTCCTCAACGGTACTAGCGCCATATAGCTTCTATGTCTGATCATCGGAACTACAGAGTAGCCAGATTCGTATATCTTAGACACGGGTTTATAGAAATTATATACCGTTTTCTAATGACAGCCATGGCTTTCATTAATAATGGCTTTTGATTTCTGTATGTTGGTCATACTTATTTACAAAAATTTTACGTAGGTGACTAATTACGTTTAATGTTTTGGAATAGAATTTTAGAAATGATATGATATAAATTTATTTTTGTAGTGTTTATTTTCCAAATGCGGACGAATTGTACGTCCTTAAAGGACAATAAAATGAGTACGTCCTCACACAATTCTGACACATTTAATTTAACTGGTAAGTATTAAAAAGTAGGTTTCAGGTTGCAGAATCTAACCTATGTTATGACAGGAGCTTGTAATAATAATGCATACTGAGTTTTTAGTTTATCTAGCTTGGGCAGCGTCGTTACTACCGAGCAATAAATTTGCTAGACATACTTATAAAACACTACCATGAGGCATAAGTTATATTATTTCTTAGATCATTTTGTTACCATTTTTATACTTTCTCTATAAACAACTCAGACACAGGCTAGCTTTTTACATGTATCGATCGCGTGCTCTATGCTTGTATTCAGGAGTTAAAATTAAATATGCAATTTCCTAAACGTGGCAAAGACTTCACTCGCCACACAACTTCTTCACTCTCTTAACGACTACCAAGAGACTAGATCTAAATGCATTTGTATGAATCTAGTTTTAAAGTTGTGGTTAGAGAGTTTTCTAAATGTCCTTTTGGTCAAAGAACTTGTCCACCTTTAGGGATGAGGAAGTAATTATTTTAGAGGTAATCTACCACATTTCCGGGGAAACATCGATATCCCAGTCTTCAACAGGCCAGTCTAATAAGAGAGTGATGCCTTGGCCCATTCAGCCACTGAAGCGGCTATCCTCTTTACAGGGACTACCATAAATATCATCAACCAAAAATCTTAATTTTTTTAAGAACTAACTGACCACAATTAATGACACACTAAATAAAAATGGTTCAAAAACCTTTCATTTCTAAAATTGTTATATGAATCTGACCATCCACTTTTTCGTTTAAATAAATAAAACAGTCAATATCCTACGAATGATGCTTTGAAAGATGGTTGTTGATGAGTATGGGTCATACGGAGTGATTAAGGTCAAACTCTTCTGGGAGGCTTGTCCCATATTTAGCTGTTGGTAAACCTGGGTGAGATAAAGTACACTGAGCACCTGACAACTGAACAGTCATTTATAATTGGTAGATAATAGTGCTCAAAATTTAACTGTGGATTTACATGTCTTACACTGTGCTGGAAAGCTGACCATCCATTTTATTACTGCTATCCCTGGCTACCACATCCAGTTTTGCTTATCAAAATCTCATATAGCATAGTGCTGTAGATACCTTATTGATTAACTTCTCAAAGTTCAACATCACTAGTTAACACTCATAATAGTACCTGTTTCAGTCACAGGGTGGGACTATACATAGGCCTACTGTTTAAGTGGAAGTGATTTATCGGGAGCTGTTTGACAAGAAGGTACTGAACAGTGGCGTGCGGTGACTTTTCTCAAAGAGGACTAGGCTAGGTTTGAAGACACCTTTCATTATGGGGTTAAAGAGGAATTCTCTCCATATAATGTTCAATATGTTAACTTAGCAAATACACTTTTACAGGTCATAGGGTAGGCAATTTATCTCCCTTCAACCGATTCACAATATTTAGACATGGAATAAACAAATACATACATAAATAAAACCAAAACATGGGGAAAAAATAAACACATAAATAATTATTTGTATAGTCTTTTATTTTTGTTTTAGCAGAAATGTCTGGAATTGGCCTAACTTTCAATATTACTTGCTGCTTTTCTACAAAAGTGATGGCTCCAAACGAAACTGCGAATAATCGGTTGAGAGCACAGCATTGAGAAAGGTTGTTGGCACTGCTACATCCCAATGAACTACCTTCACTAACCCTGCTACTTGTCTCAGGTCCCTTCCCCAAGCTTTGTTGTGAGGGAACAGTTTTCAAATCCGAGTCCCCTTCCATAGTTCACACTTTCAAACACTGTCAAACTAAATTGACAATCAAACACTTTAACAATTCACAAGATCTCTTTCAACAATGGGAACAATTACATAAGCTTAACAACCACAACACTACCACTTATAAGAAGCAAACAAAAATTACCTTTATCTGTGACAGAACGCCAAGTGTTAGCATATATCTTATTATAGAGACGGACTAGGCTGGCTTCAACTAGTCCTCTCCCCGGTAAGAGCCGATAAGACTCGAGCGCTTCCGATGTTATTTGGGAGACGGGAAGGGGTCCACGCAAGCAGCGGGAATATCATTGAGTATTGTGACAGCGCTTCTGATGTTAGTGTGTTGTCATTGTAGAGAGGGAAGGGGGTGTGGGGGCACCGCACAAATAGCTAGAATATCGTTGAGTATTGTGACGCAAATTGTAACTAAGATAGATTTTACTTTATGCTTTTATTTCCGGTTAAAATTTAACTTAAAATAAATAAACTAAAAATGTCTGGGGACTAGCCTAGTCCTACTAGTCCATTGGTACTGAACATTGTTTCCAATCTGGCCATCTTTACATGCCTAGCTCTGCTGCAAGTACTGGATGTAACCAAATCTTGCTGCCGTCAAACTGGAATACCAAACAACCAAGTAACAACAAGAACACCCATTTAAATAAAAACCTTGATACAGTGCCAGAAAGTTTTCTCCCATTTATTGTTTTGCTTATTATATTTAATGGCGCTCAATTTATAAAATGCCTTCAAAAAAATCCAACCATCTGTGAGAAGGGATGCAAGAAGTACAGCGACAGAAACATAAATAAATAAGTTGGCTTAGTGTAGTATGTTCGATATTTGGGAAGAGATAACACGCTGAAAAATAGGAACAAGGGAAGAAAACAATTATTTTAAATAAAATATACATTTTGGCTAAGGAATTTTTTGAAATAAATCAACTGGTATATATTAACTCTAACAAAAATCAAACCTGAGTGGCTGCTAAAAATACACTAAAAATAAATAAATAATATAAAAACATTTGAAACGGTATAACTCCTATTTAAATGAAGTATATGGCAAAAATATCCCTCACTTGGGATCACTGTTCTCTTACACTTGGATCACAGTTTTGTACTTCCACAAACAGCATGATTCTCACTACCTTCATAATTAACATGTCTCTTTTGGGAACAATATTGGGCAGTTTACAACATGCTTTATTAATTTCATCCCCCACAAAATCAGGTTGTACAAGAATAGGAATATGCAACACCCTCCATTTATTTGGTATGACACTAAATGTGCACTCCATAGAATGTCAACATCTCGAAAGTGTTCAACTTAAAAACACTTTGGTGAGGATCAAGTTGTCTAAGAGGAAATGGTCCCAAAAGATTTGTGTGGGTTTTAAATGCCTCTGCTCCCACTAGAACAAAAGACTGAGGATCTGTGTCATTTGGTACACACCTAGCAGGCAAGTTTAATTGGCCAGAATATAACTTTCTGCCTAATGGACTGTTTCTAAATATAGTTGAATCCCTTTCCTTTACATACATGTCTATAGATACAAAAAACAAAGATTTGCATCTACAACAGCCATTAATGCAATGGTGAAAAAAATTTATTGTTGGAATAACTACATCTGATATACGTGCCATTAATGGCGCCTACACAATTTGGAAAATTACATTTTATATAAAAGATGTATGCAATATCCATCATCCACCATTGATTTCTCAATAAGATACGATACCTCCATTTCTTTGAAGCGAGATCATGAGGCTTGGCAAGTTTCTCGTACTGTATTGGAAATTGTGCTCTTTGCCATGTCGAATTTGTACTGGAAAGTAATAGATAAATACATGGAGAAAAAACAACACATTTTTATCACCAACTTTATGACAAACTTAATATTTTATTCGCTTTGTGCCATATAATAAAATATAATATATATTAACTTTATCTGATTCACGTAATAGTTTGTATTTACAGTGAAATAAATGATGTACAAATGACGGCATATTAGGGACAGTAACATCAAATACATCAAACAAAGTTTACCTGGAGAGTGGAGATCACGCACCGAATACAAAGAAGAAATATGTCTAAATGGATTACTTATCCTTTTTTACTTCAACATATTAAAAATAAGGTACACATTTTAAATATTTCAATAGCTATTGATTCGATCACTTGAATATTCTTTAGGAGCTTTTGTGTATCTACATAAGTTCTTTTTGTTCTTTTTCAGAACTTCAAGAAGCATGATAAATGGAGTACAAGATATTGAGAATGCTTCACAAGAAGATGAAGAGAAAGTTGATACAGAAACGGCTACAAGTGTTACTCTAAACATTCACATAAGAGGCGGTGAATCCAAAACTGAGACATTATTTAAAAAACCAGCAAGTGTGTGCAAACCACAAAACCTCGCTGTTTTCCTTAGGCAACTGCTAGACAAGCTGGATGCTTCAAAAAGTTCTGAAGACACAAACAAAACTTTTTACTATCCATTCTTCCAGATTAAAAGAAATTAAATGATTATGAGAAACTTTATTTTGGTTTCCATACCCTCCAATTCTTTAAGGATGTCCGAAACAAGAACGGGCAGCAAATAACCCAAGACTGCCTCTTATTTTTAGTCCTCTAATTATCCTCCATCATATCGGTATTCTCCCAATAATTATCATACACAGCAATCATATCCTGGCATGGACCATCCGTTACAACTTCCACCTTTTACACCTCCTCACTGCCATGCTCCTACAACTGCGCCCCAATCATCCCCCGCTTCTCCCCCCTACAGCTATTTCATTCTGGCAACTCAATACACTTGGATTAGCAGAATGATACGGAATAGCAGCAAAATCACTTAATAATTATTTTACTATTATGTGTAAAGATAAAATAAAATCAATTTTAAATTACCTGTGTGTTATTGTCTATCTCTCCTCTGAACATATTGGCCTCCATGAAGTTTCCTGCTTGGTAATGTGAGGGCGCTCGACATTTTAACAACTCATCAAAGGAATCAATAGACATTCAAAAATATCCAACAAACCTTGTTTAATACTTTAGTATGTTGTAAAATTTTAACATGAAAAGAGTGCAAAGAATATCTCATCACTGGCTCTTGAAGCAAACCACTAGCCCCAATGGTGCAAACATCTTAAAGTTTTGATAACATTTTATTTTATGGTAACCTGCACCGCTGCACCACATAGACGAACATGGATTTGTAAATTTTCCGCGTTCACCGGAATATGTTTGTATTGATAAACACCTTCCTGCAGAACAGGTCCTGATAAACTGTTTTTGCTAGATCACTATGTGTAGTCCGGCCCTAAGGCATCACTCTCGTGTGGGACTTACCTGCTGATGACTGGGAGATTGGGGTTTGAATCCTTGTCACGTCAACTGAGGATAGGCCCTTGTTTTTCCTAAATGGTTTCTAACTCTCCTTCTCGTCAAATGCGGGGCTATTACCTCTAAATTGCTTCCTTCATCATCCCTGCCCCATTAGGGTAAAAATCATATATCCGTATAACCTGAATTCGAAGTAGGACGTGCTGATAAAAAAAACACTGTATAACAATTTTGTGTAAAATGGATTTATTAGAGTATTTTACATGATAAATAACCCTTTGTAGCCTACTTGTTTTTTGGGGGAAACATTTATTCGAAGCTACCAGAGACTTAGTAGATTTAAAAAAAAATATGCTCCAACCATTTGGTTTAAAATGGGTACTATCTGGGTAGTGTTTTACCTTAGAAATAAGAACATGTGCTAATTTTTCTATTAAAAAAATCATTTGAGGGTGGTTTACAGATGATTGATTAAAAAATTGATTTGTTTTAAAAATTTGTTATTTAACGCTTCGGTTCAAAATTCATACCCAAGGGTTTTATTTGATTTTCAAATAACATGCAGTGGCGGCTCATGAATAAATGGGATTTCCGCACTTTTCTTCCATTCTCCAGACAGGAAAGTGGCTTCAGAACATGTATGCAATAAAAAAAAATCTCGGCCCACACAAACTAGATAGACAATTCAATCCAGGATAGTACAAACAATCTTCACTTACAAAGACAATATTCTGTAATGTTTCTTAAATATACAAACAGAGTATCTGAAAATATAGATATAACTTAAAGTCCGTTCACCACAGGAGTTGTTTTCTGAAAGGCCTTTTTCCCTACCAGAAATCTATTATTTAGTAGGATATTGGTAGGAAAAAAGACCTTTCAGAGGTCAATTCCTATCGTGCATGGAGTATATCTACATTAACACTGTGTGTATAACCCGAACGGGTAGTAAGACGCGGGGATAATAATACTAATACATTAACACTGGTTGATGGGTTTGTTAACATGCTTGAAAATAGCACTTTTTTGTTTTGGCTAAATTTTTCTCAATGCCTCGCATTGATGTATTATCGAATGAGCAACAAGTTCTGCATACTGATCCAGTGAGAATTCATGCTGTTTTTGTTGACTTTGAAAAGGCGATAATCAAAATTATAAATAAGCTACCCTCTGTGTTTGATAGAGAGGAGGAAAGAATTGAGATACCCACAGAAGGGCCTATCCTAGAAGGGTGACGACCGAATGATGATAATTTAAATTTATTGGCAAAGGAAGTTTATGATACAGTTGTATTTCAAATAAAAAATCACTTTGTATTCAAAAACCATCTATGTGAATTAAAGATAATACATTCCGATTTTATAATTTCTTTTGGATTGGATGGTACATTTAAAGGAATCACAAAGGCATTACAAATTCTTGTAACTATTCCTATGACTACTTCAGAAAGCGAGCGGTGTTTTTCAACTTTGAAGTTAATCAAATCCTACTTAGCAAATACTATGAGCAAAGACAGATTAATTAATGCTTTGGCCATGATGTCTAAACAGTCGATGATTCAGGCTTTAACAATCTAATAATAGAAAAATTCATTTAGTGCAAAAACAGAATAAAAGATTAGATTTTTCTTTCAAACAATAAACTTAATATTGTATGTATAGCGCTCGATAGTTTTAAGAAACTAATTATTTTTGTTTGTGTGTGTGTGTGTGTGTTGGTGTGTGTGTGTGTTGGTGTGTGTGTGTGTGTGTTGGTGTGTGTGTGTGTGTGTGTCTCTCGTTCATGATGGTACTCTTAGACTTTAAACGACGGGAATTCATATACTTTTATAACTTTATACTTTTTTTAAGGGTAGTTAAATGCATGATGGTATAAGGTAACATTTAGTACACAGTATCGTAGTTGAAAATTTTTAATAGAGTGCCCGCCCTTTTTTAGCTTTGATTATAAGCTGCCACTGATAATTTGCTTTTTTTTTTAGAAGATATAATTAAGGTGGTAGTGTATTAATTTTTGAAAATTGTCACATACTGTAGGTCTATTAGAGCAGGGTTTCTCAAACTGTGAGACACGCCTCCCTGATGAGGCACAGCATTGTTATATCATGGAGTCAATTGATTTGTTTCTTCAATTTTAAGTTCTGATTAACTAAAATAGATGAATACATGTTTTATTTTGACACGTGAAATAATAAAAATGATTTATCATGTTTAATTTACATATAAGTATGGAAGGGGATCCTTAGCAATGACATCCATCAAGTCTACATAAATCAATCGGCAGCTACAAATGTTCTTCACCTGTATTTCACACCTATAAAAGCTGATCTAAGCTATCTCTGCGATAGGAAAATACACTATTTTTTTATGCATGGCATATAAAATTGTTCTTTTTTGTTTTTATAAATAGTATTCAAATCATCAAATACAAAGCCATTTTAAAAATAATGTTTTATGAATAGCTCTTAAAGATTTTATAATATTTTATAACAAACTACTTTTACAAAAAACATATAAGAAAATATTGTAATCTATTCAAACATTTTATACTTTTTATCTTAATTATATCATAAAAATGTTTTTGAAATATATTTTGATAATGTTGTTTAGTCATTACAATCAGTATTCAAGTGAGGCCCGGGTGCAAAAAGTTTGAGACCCAATGTGTTACACTATATAAAAAAGTACTTGTATTATTGTGCTGTAACATTTATTATTTTTGGTGAAAGGGGCAGAAAAAGTGTTTAATGACAAACCCATTTAAAGATTAATAGCAGTTAAAATATGTGTATTACCTTATCCTCGTTGTTTGGGTTTATATTGGTTGCCGTATGACTGTCACTAAATCTTTCATTATACTGCAATATCTAAATACTGGTTCACTTTGTACTCTGTTGCAGAGCTTACTCCAGAGCAGCAAAAGCTGTTAATCGACATTCGTCGCAGAAAAACAGAACTTCTACTTGAAATTCAGGTAAGAACAAGACTATAATCATATCTTCTCTCATTTATCAGTTCTATAATTCACACAACTAATATTGTGAATCTTCTTTGGATTAATATTTTTAACCAGTTTTAAATATTGTCTTAGGCTCTACTTTATGTTCATGCGGCTTGTAACAGGTGCAGAAGCACAGGGCCCTGGATGAAGGGGGGCTTGAAACAAAACTGACAAAAACGATTTTTTCAATTATAATAATTATATTTTCAAATTTTTAATTTCGCCACCATGTTTTGCTGTCCAATTCGGATGTCGATGAGCTGATTGCATCAAGTGGGCACAGAAAACCCATTGTGTTATTTAGCAGTTTATCGATTGTTTATTGCATTGATCAGTCTCTGAGAGTCCTCGAAACACTTCGCTCACCAACATTTTAATTTCTGAATAGGAGGACTGACCAACATGCATGATGAGAGCAAATGTTAATATTGATTTCGGGTCCTATCCCACTTTTTACCCAACATTTACAGCTGACAATATTGTTAAAAATGAAAATAAATGAAGGAAGTAGCATGGCAGCTGAATAATTATTTAAAATGCATATTTGCAATATTTTTGATAGTGTGGTCTCAACTAGATTGGCGTTATGAGCAACTGAGAATTGACTTATGATTTTTGTTTTCTCGTCTTGAGAATCAATGAACGTTGCTGATTTACAAAAATCGGCTGACAGTCTTGATAGTATGTAAATTTAAATATATATGAACTCACATTTGAAATTCAAAGCCATAAGTTTGAAGTCTTGACACTAATACAAACATTAAAACTTCAACTCTCTTGATATTATACAGACTCTTGTTTACTTTAGATTGATTCAAATCTGAATATCAATGCTACACTCTGAATATTTATCACTCGTTTCATTTTTACTCCTTCTTTGTGTGACAAGTTTTATAAAGTTAAAATTAACTAAAACATTTTTTTAAGATTGACTCTATCGGGCACGATCGGGCGGAACGATCGCTGTTGTGGTCTAGTGGTCAGGGTTCTTGGCTTCAAATCCACAGATCCTGGGTTCGATCCTCGGCACTTTGAGAATCTTTCTGTGAAATATTGGGTCTAGAACGGGGTCAAATTCAGCCTTGTGAGAATAAATTAGCTAATTTACATATCTATAAAACTGAGATTAGTAAATTGGCTAATTTACAAATCTATAAAACTGAGATTAATCACAGGAGGTTACATTGTGCTGACCACATGACACTCTCAATCCACATAAGTTAGCAGTACAGTCACTAAAGGCAGCGGCCGTTTCGTCGGTATAGCTCATTCGCGAGCTCACTCAAGTCATGGAGTTTTTATTGGACAAGAACGATTATCCTATCTTTCTTCATCATATTTATCCTATTTGTTTTATTATTATTATTTTTCAAAACAAAAAAAAGGGGGTGGAGGGTCAAAATTAAAACTTTCCACATGGCACACGAACGCTGGTTACAGCACTGACTGGAAGAATCATGAAATTATGTTTACAATTAATAACTGAATAATGTTGATATTGATGCAGGAACATATATAAATCTATACGAAGACAAATATTACTGCTTTATTTCATCATTAGAAGCTTTATAAGTCTCGAATAACAAAATATTTAAGTCTGCTTGGTGATTTTGTTGCTGTCATTACTGTTAAATTTATCATTTGTTTTCCATTCGGATTGGTAACACTTCATGTGGTAAGCAACTGATCCTTCTCCCCCCCCCCCTCCCCCAATATACAAGACTAGTTCAACAAACTAGCAGCTTACATTTATAGACCTTTGCATCAATTTTCAGAATGATACACAATCTTGCCTCAAATATTTCATTGGCGATGTACAAACATAAAGATTAATCTATTTTCAATTTCATTTTCTATTCATAATTAAATGTATCAAAGCAATTCTCTCTGTCTTGAATTGAAGCCTCTACACTTCTAAAACAGATAAACAACATGAAACCTAGAGAAAATAAATTAACTACAGACAGGGAAAACAGGGAATTTAATCAAACTTAAGAGAGTCGGGGAATTTAAATGTTTGATCAATTCTGCATCTAAAAATTCAAACGAAATTGAGAGTGTTTCTCGATGTTAACAAAGTGTATTGCCTATATACTTTATTCTAACATGAGATGGTTGTACAGTGCTTATTTTAGAACACATTCACACAGGAACACAAATAATACCTGATTAAATAATGGAGAATTAACAAAGAACTTACCAAGAATGTTGATGTTTGGTAGCCTAGAATTTTTTGAAAATATGTGATCAATATAATAAACGAAAAAATTCCCATTGAGCAAGAAAAACTGTAAAAAGGCTAGGCCTGGAATTTTTAAAACCTGGAAAAGTCGGGGAATTTTATGATACAAGTTTTGTAGCCACCCTGTAGCTAATAAAATACATATGGTAAATGTAATAGAAAATTGAGTTTTAACTTTTGAAAACAACAACTTTTTCGAAAACTATTAACTTTGCATTTTCAAGACATATTTAAAAAAATGGAAATGTTCAAAGTTGATCTTTTAAACAATTTGTCTTTGTGCCTTAACTACATACAAGTTACTATTTCTAGCCATTCAGCCATGATATTAACTTATATAGAAATAACAGACAAAACTAGCTCCAATATAGAAAATAACTTATTTATTTAGTTCACCCACCATAGTTAAAAACAATTCCAAGATACTTTTGACACAATATCTTAGTAAAGTATGAATGGAATATACTAACTATTTGATGGAATCATAGGGCCAGTTTCATAGTCAGACTTGGTATGCCTCAAGTGTGGCGCTATATCATACACAAGACGACACCTACCCAGACCAGAATGGAATGGGCTAGTTTCTTATGCAAAACTGGCCCACTCTATTCAACTTTAGGTAGGTCTCATCTTGTATTTAGTATAGCACCACACTTGAAATGTACTAAGTCTGATTATGAAACTGACTCATTATATTATCCCTAAACTTCTAAACTATGTATCAGTTTTCTCTTGTCTGCTATTGTTTTTATTTATCTTTCTTATTTCCTGTTTGGGTTGCACACATGATAACGTACTAATTACTCTAATCTGTTAGAAATAAGGAATATTGAAAGTATAAAAAGTGTACCCACATTTACTTGGCGGGAGAGTGGACAATTATTCAGGAAAATCTGCCCTCAGAACACCCAACCGGGACTCAATACCCCAATCTCCCCGCCATCAGCAGTCCAGTCTATTTCAAGAGTGACACCATAGACCAGATGTGTATGTCAAACACCCGCCTCGGTGGCGTAGTTGGCTAACGCGCTTGTCGTGTTGAGCTCGACTGCTGAGGACGCGGAGATTGAGGTTCGAATCTCGGTCGAGTGAACTGGGGGTGGTTTTTCCTAAATGGTTTTCCACTCTCCCTCCACGCAAATG
>CABFOW010008137.1:0-19492 GCA_902141385.1 Timema californicum | reverse complement strand
AATTATAAAAATTTTACAATGAGTTATATTAATAGATATGTGTGACTTGTTAAAAATGATCTTGCCTTAAGAGGGAAACGAAGTTACTGATCAACAAACAACATGCCTTAAAATTAAATTTGATCTGCACTGAGATATATGTCACGAAACAGATTTACTATGGGAACCAAACCTCAAGTTCTTAACAAGAATTAACATATGGCCCAGCTAGTAAAAAGTACTAGATTTAATTTCAGGTATTCATACGTCTAGTCATGTGATCTGCATCTGTCAATTTTGATAGATAATATCAATAATATAAATAACCATAATAATATAATACAATGCTATCAATCTGACAGGAATTTTTACTTTATCGTTATCTTACAGGTAGAGAAAATATTGTGATCGTCAAAAAATTCGAACTCGATATTTTGATGGCTCTCGAGGTTTCATGGTCCCCCTCCCCTTCCTCTCTATCCCCCATCCCCGAATCTGAAACAAAGCTAAAACTCGGTATCTAGAGTTTCCATAGTGTTGCTATGAGGGGTTTTTGGACTTTGATATCCAACCCTAAAATTACTGAAGTACTGAAGGCCAAAAAGAAAAAAAGTTGTTGTTTTTTCAAAATCGGCTCTAAAGATTTTGATAAAATTTAATTTCAAAACATTTATAAGTATTCCAAACAAAATGGGCTACTTTCAATATTTTGGCAAAATGGTTTTAAGGGTTACGGTCTGATACGTAAATTATTTTTTTTTATCATATCTCCATAACTCTTTGAGATATGAAATTACTTATCATTACAAATATGTAGGGCTATTTATAATACAAATCTATTATTTGAAACATATTTTTATAAAACCAACAACTTTCAAGCTATACGCATATATATATATATATAAACTTTTCGAACAATAAAAGTAAAGTATTGCAACGGTAAAAAATGCTGCCCCCCCTCCGCCTCCCCACAAATGTTTATGGATTTTGACTTATAATGAACCCCCGAACCCTAAAAAGTAATTTTTGCAAAGCCATCTACCTGTGTGTCTGCTTAACCCTAAAATTACAAGTAGATTTATAAAAAGCGAAAAGAGAAAAAATTTATTTTCTACAAATCGGCTCAAACAATTTTGATTAAATTATTTATATAGGCATTGATTAAGATCACAAATAAATAACTATTTTCATTTTCATATGAATAAGACTTTTAGGGCACTTTACAAAAGCGGAAATTTCCGCTTATCATTCCAAAATTGTAGTATTATTAAAAATAAAATCTTTTATAGGAAAAATATTTTTATAAAACTAACAATATTTGAGATATTTGCAAATGTATTAAACAATTTTGTAAACTTTGGTTGTAATGAGATACTACTTAAGTCTTAACGCAATAATTCTCCAATGCCATAGAGTAATTAAATATAAGTAAGTATATCAAAGAGTTATTCTTATGTTATTTATCCTTAAACTTCTCAGGAGAAATGTTTGTACAACAATTATCTATATCTAGGGTTACCATAATTTATTGAGGCCAGATCCGGACAGAGGTCTTTCCAAGTTGTCTGGGGGGTATTCCATACCCCACAGAGGAGTGGGGGCGGGTCAAGAGGACCTCCCCCGGAATTTTTTTTAAAACTAGGCACTGAAATCTTCGTTTTTTTAGCTATCCTGATAAGTGAAAAATATTATCAAACTTAGCTTGATTTATAAGCTTTTTAAATTACAAAATAAGTATTATAGGGTTAATAAATTACAAATTTATTATAATTAAATCCTTTTTAATACACTATCACTTAAATTCCATTAAATATTTACATACAGTAGATAACATAAATGTTCATATTATATTCTGAACTTTTCAAGTACTTTATTCATGCTCCAACTTTTGATTACAATGTTCTGGGTCCAGGGACAGGTTCTTCAATTTTCCTTGATTCATACCTTTTAGATGAACTGACCTTCCTCAGAAAATACTTGTCATTTTTGATGTGGTCGGGGAATTCTGAGCATATCATAACAGAATTTGCTTTAATATAAAGAAGATCTCTTACAACTGACAGAGATAATCTTCCTCTTTCAGCCGTCCAAACAGACCCCATCATTGAAAAAATACGCTCAGCTGGAGCCGAAGTACCAGGTAGACACATGGAGAGTTCTACTATTTTGAAAATATTCACAAAAGAGACATTGCTTCTAGGAAATGCTTCAAATAATTGTTTCCATTTCTCTTGAGTTTTGGGGGTGTCATATTTTGGTAGGGAATCCCATTCAGGCTTCAGATTTTTTAGAATTTGGATTAGTGACGAACGCTCATCAAATAGTTCATCCACATTGATGGAATCCGGAATAACGCTGACTACAGTTAAGGCACTGTTTTCCATCTCATCCCAGGTAGGGTCATGTTGTAGCGTTAATCATTTAAAGTGGTTAGCCTTGTCTAAGCTGTTTTCCCAAAGTTTCACGTAGCTTATCCCAGCTTTGTAAAAACCTTCTACACTTTTCAGAAAATTTTCTTACTTCTTATCTTCAACGACTTATTCATTTTTTAACTTCCTATGTAACTGCTTTGCTGCAAACGGGATAAAGTTAGTTGCCTTCCTTTCTTCCAGTTTGACAACCAATTCCTTATACACTTGTGTCGCTTCTGTAGCAGAAATGTAATCAGACTCAACTTAAGAATTGTCATTTGAAACATTTGAAGGCTTCCATGCACAAATGTTAAATAAAGTTCATTTACTTGATCTTCAAAAAATTGCAAGTAACGATGCAGGGCAGTTTTAAATTGACAATAAATAGGAATTCAAGGGCTCAAAAAAATCAGTATCAGTATCTTGTGTTTCCACGTGAAAGGATTCTTTTATATTCTACTTCTGCAGATTCACAAAACTATTTTAATGCGGTCATTCTGACAGTATACTGATAAAAGAATTTGTACACTTTGACAACAATCGCCTCAACATCAACGGGCAGGCCATCACAAGCAGTCTGCACTGTATAGTGCAAAATATGAGCAGAGCATCCAATGCCAAGAATTGGTCTTGACAGAGCCTTTTGCAGTTTTCGAAAACATTTCCTTGTCCATGCCTTTTAATACTACCAAAGTAGGTATTAGTGTTATCAGCACACAGACAAACGACTTTGGAATCAATAGAGAACTTTTTGATACATTTTAAAATATGTTCTACTAAAATATCAGAGGTTTCACTCAGAAGTTCATAAAAATATATTAGTTTCACGTTAACACCTTCATTTTAGTTAACATAACGAACACATACAGGAGCAATTTAACCTTTTTTCTGTTTGATCAGTCAATTGTTAGTGTAAGAAAATCTGGATCCTTGAGATCGTTGAGCAGTTTATCAAATATCTAAGGAGATATTACATTTACAATAACTGCTTCGGTCTTAGTCCAAGCTCCCGAAAATTAGAGCTCAAAAAGCTTTTTAATAAGTTTGGCAGTGCAATCAGACGTTTTTAAACTAAGTCCATGCTTTGCGGTATGGTAGGCAAAGTTGCCTCTTTTTCCGAACATTGAAACTCAGCATCTGTAACATCAATGTTTTTTAAAAAAAGTTTTAATACTTGCCGAGTATGTTGCTTGATTAGCCTTCTTGTGTCTCTCACTCTGCAAGTGATTTTCTATGTCGTATCGTTCTCGATGCTCCACCAAAAATTCAGAGTTACACGTCAAATATCTCACGCGGTCATTTCTGTTTTGACACTGTCTCAGAAACTTGTATTATTCTTTTAGTTTGTCATTAAAAACACACTTGCGCTTTGGCATTTTGAAACGTTATAACTACCTACACACTAAAATTACAAACTGAACACTAATAGTACTAATACATAAGGAACATTAGGTACACAGCAAACGAGTTAATTTTAAACAAACTGACAAGTGATAAACAATATAAACAACTGAGAGTCGTCTGCTCTGAGGACTGCGACTGCGAGTGACCTTGAATTGGACGCAGAGATAGAATGCAATGAGCGCGCAGTGCTGCAGTGTGACCAACCTAAGGTGCGGCACGGAGTAAAATTCCCCAATTTGGCCACGTTTTCGGTTCATATTAGTAAAATCCAGACATTTCTCAGATTCGGATGCCAAACCGGACACGTGTTCCAAATCCGGACTGTTCGGACGAAATCCGGACGTATGGTAACCATATCTATATCCATTTTGAACTCAATCGTTAATATTTACATTTTTCATTGGTCAAAATTTATTAAAGAGTAATTTAATAGAAATTAGAAGACCTGATAAAATGTCGAAAATTCTAACCGGAAGTTGAAATTTTAGTACGAAGTGTTGACTCTTGTAGACCCAATATCGATATTTTTTATTGGTCCAGATATACAAATAAGGACATTAATACTCTAAAAATAAAATCATAAAATTTAAAACCATGACTCAATTTTGTTTGTACAAAAGTATAGTGCAATTTATGCTTGGGTTTGTTAGTGTATATTATTTCGTTTCACATATATTACGAGTTTTGAGTAAATATTTCCATTTTTTAATGATAGAGCGAGGAAATCCATCCAGAATTCCGTACCATTTATTTTTAAAGTAGTATTTAAAAGGTATCTCAAATGTTCATTTATAATAGATTCAAGGATTTATTTCGAGATTCCAGATTGTTGTGCGAGCTACAGAGATTAACTTTTGCTTTTTAGTTACTATTGAAACTGGTATAAGGTCGAATTAACTTCACAACAGTATACAAACTGAGGACGAGTTCTTTTTACCATTTTTCCATATTTATAAGTTTTATCTTTCCTTAGCGATGATCCGTGATACGTGGTAAAAGGAGTGAGAGTGGAATCTTTGTGTCAGAATACTTCTAAAAATATTGACTTCTTTCCACTTAACTGATGTCTTAACTGTCTTAATTTTTCTTTCCTTAACTCGGTATTTGGAGAGAAAACTTTTCTTATTGCAGAATTATCTTTTTCCGGGCTGTGATTCAACATTACCTTACTTGCCTACATTTTCACCTGCGCTTACCAATAAACACTTTTCCCTCGAAATACTTAAATAAGCATTTATCTTAGCATTCCGAATAACTAAATAATAATAGGGCATTAAAAAACCGTGAGAGCTCAGGGTATAGAGGATAAATAAACGTTCGAAGGGAGGAAACGAGGACATTCAGGGACCATGGAATTTCATAAAAGAGAGAGGGAAGAGCATCCGGGGGAGGTGTCTCCAGTATCGTGTGATTTCCGAGTATAGAGGGGGAAGGAGTGAAAGGCTTAGCCTGCATCTTCCAGGGTGGGGCATTGGTTGAATCGAAACCTCAGAGATGACAAGGGATGAATGTCAGCTTCTCCCACTTTTCTTTATAACTCTTCATCACTAAGCTCTATGATACATATGATAAGATATAAATATAAAATAAGCTTTATGAGCACAATGATAAATGATCACAATATATAATTATGGTATATTCTTTTAAGAATCAAATAGCCAAAGCTATTATATTTGTTTTAGTGAGGATTTACTGGCATATAGATACATAGGGATTTGGCTATTTGATTCTTAAATATGCGATCCCTTACAATCATAATAATTGTACATGTGGCAGCAATTAGCCAACTACCGAGTTGAAGGGGGCTCCGTTCTCTGATAGTTCATGAACTTAATAAAATCACACATTAGTAGCTGACGATTTCTGCACGTCCATTATAGCCTCTTCCTTAAAATATGAGTGAAGAATGACCCTGGGTACGGGACGATTCCTGGATAGCTAAATGGTTAGAACATTGGCGTACTAAGCCAAAGGTCCCAGGTTTGATTCCCATGTACAGGTGTCACCTTTCAATTTTCAGAATAATTATTCTTTTAAGATAATACATTGAGTAAGATAAGAAAACATATATAATATTGTATATACCTATGAATAAACCTATTTTTAGGTACTTCACGGTTATATTCGACTGTTCCCAGCCGTCGGGGTCTTGAAAGAACTCAACGATCGGATCAGGAGTTTTTTCCTCCCCGTTCTTGCCAAGTTAATTTTCATCATCATCATCATCATCATCATCATCACTACCACCACCAAACAATTCAGGTGATTCTTCCTCCTACTCGGAAACTGTTTTGTGTAGGATCTGGGTTCTACACAACTCTTTAGGCGATACATTATGCATTTTTCAGAACAGCACTATGGTTTGAATGCGTTCTCACATCCCAGGGTTATGTGATCCTAGACAGTTCATTGTAAATCACTCGTTTCCGTGTGTGTTATAGCGTAAATAACCTTCTCCATTCTCCACAGTGATTAACTCCTCGACTTTATAACCCAATTTACAGAACATGCTGAATGTAATGAATCTCGTCCTTCGTATTCACTTTAATTCTCCTGGAGGTGAAGTAATATGAATTAGAGGAAGGACGTTGGTGGCATCGATCCAGGATTTATGTGATGCGTCAAACCATAATCATTTAATAATTGCCTTATCTCTTACGCGTCTTATAATCTTCTCTGCGAGGTATACATTAGTATGCGCTGTTTTCATAAAATACTCATTGTAAATTCCTCTCATGGTTGGTTAAACTTTCATATTTTTGAGCAAGAAAGCTCTAGGCTTCATTATAAGCAGCCTACGTATCTTTAAAAGTACTACCGACTAGTAGGTAGCACAACCATTTCCAAAAGCCTATTTATGTTCACTGATATGAACGATATCGCATACTATAAATTAAATATGTGTAGGATCTATAGCTTAGAAACGTCAATAGTTTATATTTGGAAAAATATCATCAATGATGTCTGTAGGTCTCATCTTGATAGTTGAGTGTACTGTATGGCTGTCGTCGTCTAGTAAAGAATCAACCATATTAATCCATCGAAATATCCATAGCCATGAATCTTGTCCACATCGTATACTTAAGCGTTTGGTTCAATCGTTCCACAACGCTAACCTTAATATTTCTGTAAGTCAAATAATGATTTATACTTTTCCTTCTTGTAAGACTCCATACCTTAATCCGTTTTCAGATGACGTTTGGCAGGGTACGCGGTCACTGGTCGAAGAACATTTAACATCGCTTCGGTAACGTTCCTCCCGGTCTTAGCTTTAATACGTAAAGACCAAGATTTTTTGGAATAGACATAGATAACTTTAATAATCTACTGCCATGCTTTATTCGATAGACAGTAGGGTATCATATCTACCAAATCGGACTGTTGTAACTCATTCAACACTCGTACGCAAATACATCTGCTAACTAAATGTCATCTTTATGGATGATTAGGTTTGCGCGCCATCTTATCCTTAACGAAATACATGCTTATGAACTCTAAATAGATAGCAAGAATACTTTATAGTATGATCCTAACCTTGCGTGATTTCTATATGCTCGATACGATCTCATTATCATGCGATAAATGACCTGCTCTGGTCGATGCATGCATTAGTCTTAATCGATTAACCAATTCAGTGAAATCGGACCAAAAAGTGTAGTAGTTTCCTCTTCCTCTCTCCGTGTATATAATCCTTTTCCTTCGAGTTTAACCTGAAACATGGGTTTAATGATGCTTAAGTAATTTGATCCTGAGTATGACTTGAGCCAAGGGAAATGTTGGTTCCAAAGCCAACGTGCGTTCGTTTCTTCAAGCATGATCTTGTAAATGTTGAGATCCGCTTTGTATAATGAAACGGTTTTTATCTGAAGAGTAATTCTCAAAGTCCCCTACTGTAAGAAACGACAGTATTGCTGAGAATTATTCCACCATAATTTTCATGAAACAGGATATTAGTATCCTCTCGCTTGGTCACGCTACCAAAATGACAAACAACGTACGTTCTATCGTAATGAAAAACAGATGTTTAAACAAAATAGTACAATAGATTCCCTTTAGGTTTATACTTTGATTGGACTTTCTTCTCTTTCTCATCTATATCAGGTCAAGGGTATGATCTTTCAGGTACAATCTCCATCATCTCGTTTAGGGGTTCAAGGAAAGGTTTGAATGTTATCTTAACAATTATCTCAAAATTAGACCAAGTATCACGTATCTGTTTATTATTTCGTTTGATTATCTTATTCGCTCATATTAAGGAAAGGTAAGGTAGCAAATTTCTGCCTTATACCTTGTGGTATGATATACTTCATATGTGAATGCTTAGAAGATTTCATATCTTACGACCAAGTTCGGAGCTATAATCGCTCCAAATTCCATAAACTATTCTGCCTGTTGGGAGGGAAGATTGTGGAGGGTTTAATTTTTTTAATGCATTTTGAAATGCATAAATGGTCTGAATTCATATTATTATTTTTAATATAGTGTATGTATTGAATATTAATTTTAATATAAAACACATTATATATTGTGTATACTATTTATAATATTAGATATATAATTTTGTTTAAAATATAAACTATGTTTTATATAAAATGTAAAGTATACTTTATGTATATTTATAATATATATAATATATTTTAATATATTTATAAGTTATATGATAACATAAAATATTTATGATATATCTATAATATATATTATATATATAGTATATGAAATTTCATATATATTACAATATATAATATATAAGTTTTATATATTATAAATTATTAATATATACTATTATTACAATTTATAATATATTATAATATAAATATCATATATACAATATAATAGTATACTATATATATATATATCAAATATAAAATAAATCATAGTATATTTAACATATCATATTAATTATATACTATTTATATTTTATCAAATATAATTTATATTATGTAACATATATATTATATATTTATATTATAAATATATTATTAAATTCTACATATATCATATTTCTATTTTATTTATAAAATATTTAAATCTGTATTTTTATATATTATAAATGTATAAAAGACTTTTAACACATAATAAATATATTTTGTATTTTACATTATCTATAATTCATAATAAATATAGTGTATATAATATTAAAAAAATACATATTCTATCATACATAACATATACATAATATATAATATTATATATAATAAAATATTATATATATTTTTTCTATCTATAAAATATATATCTTTATAATTTATTTTATAACATAATTGAGAATGTTATGAGTACTTGAAACTGCTTGCCTCTACCCAACATTATGGGACAACGAAAGCCTCGACTTCGTTGGAAAACTCCATTACATTATTTTCGCTCTTCAGGCAGTATGAAACAATTCATGATCAACCAATAGAAGTATATTTGATCATTGTCAACCTCGTTCTGCTAAAGCTTATCTGAATTTTCATGTACCCTTACAAGATAAGAGCCTTTACTTTGAGCATGATTCCTTCTAAAAACTTTACGGTGATTATGCCAATTTTCAGACGTCTTGAAATTAAAAGCGCTATACCTTGAATCGACTCTGTCCATTTAAAGTCTCACATACCTATAATCGATTATGGTGATAATCGTTAGGAACGATGTCAAGGAGCGTATAATAATATGTCATATTAAGCTCGAGACAGGAGATTATGTCCCTACTAGTACTAAAGCGTTCTATCTCATCATTCATGATCGTGTAGTCTGCCAAAACATTTCCACCAGTTATATCAGGAAGATATAAATGGGCTGAATATATTTTACCGGGTGAACTATGTTGATCGAAGTACAAGTGTTCTTGAGTAAGGAGGAAATATTTCTATTCACAGGGGTAGCCGTCAAACATTGCAATACATATGACGAAATCAACTATATGTTCCTTTCTTCTGATTTTAAGATTGGTTTTCCAGAATACGGTGCAAGATAAGTGCGGATTGCCTTACTATTCATCATCATGTTTTGACTTGGGACACCCCCAATTTACCCTATGTAATGCATAAACACTTCCTCTAAATTCAACCTTCTTCATTCCTAAAACATTTTGGAAATTTGTTCATATGATTATAAACCAAACGGGTAGTAAGTTGTGGTTACAAAAATTACAATTCACAAAAATCAAACACAGGGAATTCGGTTTCGTGTGCCACTAACCTACTATCTGGTCATCCTGGCTCGTCTCGTATTTAGGGTCATCTTTTAATATCTGATGTGTTGAGTCTAGTAAAGTTATGGTAACTGGTAAAATAATATCAGTTGTTCATTGTTACATAAAATTGAGATCCATAATTAATCTATGGTGATATTTTGGTGAAATACAATAATAAATAGAATTGTTTAATTTTATTTTTAATTTTTTCGTTTTTAAAAGGGAAAAGAACTGACGTGAAGAATGTTTATCTCTTTTTCTCACTCATAGCTTCCCAATTAATTTGTAGATATAGACCGAAATTAAGTCCCACATACATTCGCCGGTTATGTTTTAGATCTCCCTTAGGACTGCCTTTTTAGAGGAAAGAATATTCAAGTTAAAATAATGAATTATTTTATTTGGATTTAAAACCATAAAAGAATAAAAAATTTACTATCTGCGCTGAATAAAATATTTAATTAATAATAATAATATTTAGCACCGCGTCTTACTACCCGTTTGGGCTATACGCTTTAGGTACTAATTACTCTAATGGATTAGGAATTGGGAAGGTTGATTTAGAGGAAGTGAACCCACATTTGCGTGGAGGGAGAGTGGAAAATCGTTTAGGAAAAACAACCCCCAGTTCACCCGACCGAGATTCGAACCTCGATCTCCCCGTCCTCAGCAGTCGAGGTCAACACGACAAGCGCGTTAGCCAACTACGCCACCGAGTCGGGTTATATTTAATTAATGGACCATATTCTGACAAGCAAATATTAAAACCTAATATGTAGAAACTAGTCTAAACTATTTCGGAACATAATAAAAGAATGGTGATGAAAATGAACAATAAATATATATCATTACGACAAAATTGGTAAAGCATACACATAGATCATATTTAATGTATTATGAACATTTTAATATCAACATAAGAGTTCAAAATTTGATCAAATATTAATTTTAACAGATTTGATATGATTTCGACCCAACTCTAAAAATACACAATCCCTTAAAAACAAATACAGTATTTTGATTTCCATCCAGTAGGGGCAAATTTTAATCATACCAATTGTTTCAAAACTAGGCAAACGTTTTAGATAGTAGAAGAAATCATTCAATCCGAGTAAAGATACTCTTAGTTGGTGACATAGTATTATCTTAGGACGTAAGACCCCCAAGACCAATTTTTTAATAAAATGAAAAGTGTTATGTGATATATTTTTTTTTAAATAATCAGTTTCAACCCACCATAACGAAATAACGAAAGTCATCTTGGAATAATAAAAAGATATATACCCACCTATACAACTTGCGTACAATGCCATATTAATGATTATTAAATTTGAGGATTTATAAAAACCGTTATTTATAACAAAATTATGTCACTCACAATGGTTACATTATTTTTGTAACCTATATTTACTGAGTCAACATTGATCAACCTAATATTTAGTTAGCCAATTATAATTAATCTTAGTATACACTTAAAATAAAGATAATTATTAATATTGTTACTATTACTTTCAAGGGTTCTCTCTTACCACAGGTACATTCCTTTTGTCGGTGAACTTAGACCGCCAATGCACCTTGTCTTCTACCTCCTCATTCAAATACCAGAACTTTCTTCATTCCCTCAAGTCATACAATATTTGAATCCTCTTCCTACCTAAGCTTATCTTTCCCTCTACCATGCCTTATATGACGACATTTAATATAAAGTTCCTCCTAAGGATGTGTCCAATCCAATTTGCTTTGTTCCAAAGAATCGCACCCAAATTGGTTCTCTTCTCACCCACTCTTCTTAGAACTTCTTTATTCACCCTGTTTGTCCATCTGAGCGTTTCAATTCTTCTACAGTACTTTATTTTAAATTTCTTCAAGTATATTTTTTCATATTTTTGAGAGTCCAATACCCGTATAAAATTTTAAATATATCGATAAAACATTCAAGTATTTTACCTGAAATAAATATTTTGAGCAATAATATTCAACGCATAGAAGAGTGAGTTGATTGAATTTCAGTTAAGAATTGTATAGCTTACATTATATATAATAAATCCTGTATATTAGTAAATGATATGGTTTTGTCCCGCCTATATATAATAACTGGTTTAATAGTATCAGGAGTATATTATAAATCATTCAACTAAAGTAATGTTTCGACAATTCCTTGAAAATGAAGAAAATATTATATAATAAAAATCATTGGTTTTACCATATATTTTTAGGCTTAGCCTAGTTACGTGAGATTTAAAAAATTACTACGAATTTATGTTATCATTATTATTTATACTACTCATACAAATAAAAATATTTGTACAACTGAACTAATACTATACACTGATTTTGGTTGGAAGGGCTTAGTAAAAGCCCTCTCTTATGAACAAAATTACTACTGAATATTAGGATACTAGTAGGAAAAATAGTCTCTCATAATACCTTTCCAATCAAAATCAGTCACCTCTCTCTGTATGAATGTGCATACCTAATTATATCTTATTGTATTATACTAACTTTGTTGAATTCAAAATAAAGATCTGTTTTAAAATATTGTAATATTCTATGAAAATTTGACATTAAAATTAATCTATCTCATCCACAAATGATACAATTATAACACCATATAATAGTACTTAGTATTTACACAAATAGATGCTATAATTGTATTTTATTTCGCGAAGTAATGACATGTTGCACTTTTGTTATATATTAGGATCAAAACCTTTAAGTTTTATTGGAACTCTTCTTAATACAATTTCTGGCAAAATGCACTCCTAAAGAAAGAAAAAACTTTTAAACTTTTGGGTAAATTAATTGATTTCATTGTCAACTTTATTTTTTTTTCTATGAAAAGAGGTATTTTCTCATCAATGAAGACGAGTAGATAACATTTGTCCTCCTGGGATATGTGTAGCTGTCCTTGAACCTGAAATAAATAAATTAGAATCTGGTTATATATAAAAAGTTAATTAGACGTAGAAATATAGTTTTCATAAACTACTTATATATCGTAAACTATTTATAGAAAAAGAATTGCGATACCGAAAAAAATGTTATAAACATGTTAGGGATGAGGAAGGTTGTATTTAGAGGAAGTGTACCCTCAGATTCGTAGACGGAGAATGGGAAGCTATTTATGAAAAAATTCCCTCAGTACTTACAACAAGGACCCCAATCCCCCCAGCTTAGGCGTTGTAGTCTATTGCGAGAGTGATACCTTATTGCTTAGACCATCCGGCCACCGAATAATTCGATCGAAAAGTTTTAGATAATAGTGCCGGTGATGTTTAGGTACAAAAAGTTTTTGAAATTTGGCAGGACGTGTTCTAGTTAAGACATTACCAAACAAATTTTGTGTTTAGGGTTAGACGTGTGAATGTTGAATACCTCTAGAGCAGTTTGTGGCTATCAACCTTTTTAAGCTGACGGTCCCCTTGGAAGGTAATAAAATTCCCTCCGTCTACCTTTTGGGATCGTTATAAATTAATATTAAGACGTTTGGTTTTTCTATTCACGTTAACTTACACGAAATTCAATATATTACTGACAACATAATGTTACAAAAATACCACTGTAGCCTAGTGTGATGGCTGAGACTTGTATTCATGGGTTTTTAAATATTGGGCTTAGGCATTCTTATTTGTTCTTTATTTAATTTTGAAAAATTGATAAAATAAAATATGTCTGGATATATTAGCTAATGTTTAACGTTATTTCCTACATTTGTCCTTTTCCTCTTCCTGGTAAGTTTTCACGGCACTTATGAGGACGCAACTTCCAGGTTGATAACCTCCGATTTAAAAGCTATTTGTAATTTTGTAGTTGTTTGTATGAAAATTAAGAGCAAAGGTTTAAAAATAATAGAAGTGCTATAAATATCATTAAGATAAAAAAATAACCAAAATGTATTAAATTTATACACTATTCTTTGGTAAGTGAACAAAGGTAAAATAAATATCATTAAAAGTGCTAATAAAAAGTATTTAAACTATTGCTAACGAGACATCTAAAAAAATATAAATAAGATCCTGATACAAGCTTTAATGATTATTAGCGGAATCCTTAGCAACTAAGTTTGGGATATAATTTTATATTAGACCAGATATGTTTTTACAAATTACAATCTTAACCTAGAAATTAAATCAATGGTTCAGGAGTAATGTTTCGGAATGCATAAAAAAAACTTTCTGAAGATATTACTCATACAACTTACCATTTATATAAATATAAAAGGTATATTACCTCAATTGGTCGGTAAATTATTCATGTCAAATAGCTTTCAAATCTTGTAATTCAATTGACAAATTTGTCAATTTCATATCTTCATTTAAAATCTCAACTATTTATTTGACAAAGTCAGTTTGCCTAACTTCCTCTAGTTTTGAGATATTATTTCAGTTTATAAGCGCTACTAGCCTACTTGTGTTATGTTCACGGCCGGGACCTATTTTATCGCCTTTATTTCTGCCCATTTTTTAGAAAATATGTTATTAATGATGATATAGAATTTAGTTAAAACAAAACTCAGATTTAAATATTAAATATATATAATATTTACTGATCATATCATAGCTATTTTTTTATTTACCTAATCTCAATCTTTATAGAAAAAACCTCTAATTTGTGCTTGTGGAGCCCTGAACACAGCACTGATTCTTGACACTTCTATTGAAGTCTTCACCCGGTTACATTTTGGCGTGGTTTAAATTCTTCTCATTCATTCTCTGCAAATACCGACGACACTGTAAAAGGTTTGGTGAATAGTACTAATAGTCTTGTAAACTACTCAAGAAATTGCAAGCAAGAATCATGGGAGGGACCAGCAAGGGCATTGTTATGTTGGTCACGAAGGTTAAGAGTGCGATGATGGGGGAGGGGAGTTGAGGAAAGTTATTCAACCTTCTTGAAGACATCCGAGTGGTGCAGGTTAAACTTGATCAGGTTGCTACGCGGTGTCAAATGCTAGAACTACAGTTTAACTTTAGTCTAATGGAAGAATCGCACTTGGTTAATTATTTCGTCTAGAGTGCGCAAAGAAGGAATTTAAAATGTCCTAAATAATGTTTGTTTCAATAGAGTTTTTTATAAACTGATATACAAAGTAAAACACTTTTAAAAAAATTATCAATTTAATTTAATTTTTTTATTCAAAATAGATGAAAATTCAAAAAAATATAGAAAATAGTAATTTTCTTATGTGGGTAGGTTTGAATAATTAAGAATGTATAAAAAAATTAAACTAAGCTAAAAAACCATAGTTTTATGTGAGCAATATTTGATCTAAGAATCGTAATAAAAATTAAATTTTATTTTTACTTTGTCTTTAATAAACATTTTTTTTTCAAAATCACATTTTTTAGATACTGGCTGTTTTATACAGGATAATATAACGTTCGATCAAACCTTTCACTTCGGTGGTAGTCGGTTTCTAATGCACAATGGACACACAAGGGACATCACTGCTGTTGCTGCAGCAGCTATGAGTGTATTGTTATTGCAATTTAATATGCTCAGAAAAAACAGAATAAAAAGGAGGCGGGGGATGGTATCTCACAAAGAGAATAAGAAAGGGTAAGGAAACATAATTCAATAAAGGAAGGAGGGTGAATGTTCTTGCATTTTCCTAAAATATGTTTAATACAAATACTCTTGATGTTCAGAGGGTGCATCAACCGGTTTGCGGCTTTCTTGACAATTTTACAATAGCCACAAAACGATAGAACTAGGGCAGTGTCCAGTGTGTACGCAACTTAACGACAGGAACGACTGAAATGTATTGTGGGGGCATTTAGAATGTTCACCGAGACTCTAGTGGCGAACATTCGCTTCCTTTTATTCGTGTCAAGAAACAGCTCCCAATGCAAGGCCCCCCATATGCCAAATATTCTACTGAACATTCACCATTCGTGTAGCTCTCACACTATTTGGAAAGTCACCCGATGCACGAACACTCAATCATTCGTTGGCATTCGCAAGTATTGTCAGACTGGCTAAAATGCCTGCCATTAGAATCAACATTCTACCGCTATATTTATGCGGTAGAAGACAAAGGTGTCAGTCTCAGCTCGCTTAGAAAATACACGGAAGTCAAGGATCGAATCCTGGTCAAGTGTCCAGAAGTTTAAATTGTCTCTCAATGTCTCTGTCTCAACCCGCAAATGAGTGTTCATGCTGAAATGGCAAATTTTATAGCACTGTTCTTTTAAGGTGTTTTATAAAATGACCATATCTTAAAAACGTCCTCTTGGCATCCTTCGCTGAATATAAAAGCACGAAATGTTTTCACGGTTCTTTTCCAGCAGTATTCGCAAGTGTAGTAAAACTTCAGTTGCCGTATTTAATGTACGCCTAAACGACGGTCAGTTTTATGGGTTCTTGTTAATTATTTCAAAACCCAACAATGACTGCTACAGATGCTGTCACCAATCTGACCTCATTACAACGAGGATGTATAAACAATTCATCCATATTTCCCTAAACGCCATTGGCTTTCGTTTGTAGACATGGCTTCTCCATCTGATGTAGCTTTCAGATCTCTATTCTTCATTAATTTGTGGTGTGCTTAGACCTGTCATTGACCTTTACTAATAGTTCAGGCGTTTAAAGCTAAGCTAACATAACATATGTCTGAAAGTATAGATATTTTCTATATATTGAGTATAATATATCAGAAAAGATAGATCTATTTTATACATATATTAGTAAATACAACACGAAATTCTATCCCATATTAAATGCAATTCATTTTAATTTTATAAAAAATGAAAAATATACAAGCAATAGAGACGATGATGATAGCTCGAACAACAGCAGTTCACCCTCTGTCTACTACTGGCCCCGTGGTGTAGTGGTTAGTACACCTGGAATCAGGCCTAAGGGACCCGAATTAGATTCCCGGTTAGTACCTTGGGTATTTTTCATTTAAGAATAGTTTACATACAGGCAACCAAACTGGATGGCACGACCCTCCCGGTAATATATGCCATACGATAAAAAAAAGTATATCACAATGAACTTTATGGAGTATAATTACTAGCCCCTAAAAATAACTTTCTAATAATTATTATTGGTATTAGAAAAAACTGAAATTATTATACACCAAATACGAATAAATTATTCTTATGAGTTTTATTTAAGGCATACATAATATTATGGTATTTCTATACAAAACTTAAAAAGGGCTTGATCGTGTCACACGCACACATCTATAATAATATTTTCTTAATTAAAATATTATTTAACTAAATAAAAGAGAGTTGGAATGAAAATTAATTCAGATAGAGTTTTTTTAAGTACTATTTAAAAAAATATTTTTCTTTTGGATGTGCCTAACACAATTTACCATTTAGTAATGTTATTACATAAAGATTAGGTTGGGTCGACAATGTGAAAATATTGGTATTACCTTGACAATAACCGGTGTAAATTACTCCCTAGTAACCTTATCATAGTTTTCATTACGCTTATCAAAATATTGTTTTCTGATATTGGTGTCAAAACTCAATATGGGAATAAAACATTTCCATTTAGATTTAATACTTATAATTTGAAGAAAATTCTTAAGGGTGCCTTCCTTTTTCTCTTCTAAGCGAGGTAAGAAATTATGATCATAACCAGATAACCTGTTTGTTTGATATTGACTTCTTTAGTATATTTTCACTGCGCTTTATTTGCTGTCAAAATAGTTTGTTTTCCCCGGAGACGTTTCTCATCAGCACCCAGCCAACCAATTTAACCAACCAACCGAGTTCACATGCCACCAGCTGAGATTATAATATTACGAGGATTTACTTGAACATTTGACAGCGACGTCTGCATGTATGTATGTATGTATGTATGTATATATATATATATATATGTGTGTGTGTCTGTATTGCATTGAAACGTCCCACACACTCCAATGCAAGAGTAAAACAACAGTATCATGAGACTCAAATATGGTGTAACAATAAGTGTTTGACAAGTGAGCCCAGAGTAGTTGTCATTTGTTTCCTTCTTAGCTCTCTTTCCATCTTTATTAATCATTTAGGTCTGCCATGTGGCATGAGATTGGTGGAAGATGGGAGGATATCGGTGTTATTATAAAACTCTGGAATAAATTTCATTGAGCTCGGTACTATGGAAATGAAGGCGTCCAAAACTCTTAACTGAGACTCATATATATAGGGCTGGTAGTTGGTCCAAGTGAAGTCAGGTGACAAGCGAGGCCTGGCGGGTGAATGTTCGTGGAATTAGGTTAACATGATATTCTCTACCTCTTGATAGCTCTTGATGATTTTTTTTCTTCCTGCTTTTCAAATGCTTGCACCATGTTCTTATCTACCCTCCAGGACTTATCTGTGTATGGGTTAGCTAACTTTAACTATGTAAATGGGGTTCCCCTTCCACTATTTGTGCTAGAGTCCTATGTTTTTATGTACTTTTCCAGAGTTAGCTGCATAATGGAACACTTGGAAATAAAGCTTGATTGACTAAAAGTAGATTATGAGTAAAATTTCTCCAACATTTATCTAGAGGTTTTGTGGAAATTTACACCCCAGAGTGGTGTGATTGCTATAAACTACATCACTTCATGCTATGAGCCCTCGTAACCATCTCTGGCCCTGGATAAGGTAAAGTACAGTTAGACTAAGTATCGGCTTACGGTGTCATTAAGGGACCTATCCTATCACTCGCAAACTCTCAAAGTTCTTTTCAAGTAGGTGTTGGTGGTATTTGAACACCCCTTCCTTCGGTCCAAAAAAGAGATTACTTCTCACAAGCTACTGTGTTAAAGGTAAAATAATGAATGTAGGAAAATTCATCACAGGCTTATCTTTCTTTGAGCAGAACATAACACTCAATGGAATGTGGTGACGTAAACGCAATAATATTTTAAACATTTCTCACCTGTAACCTATCAGACTAGTTAAGTTCATAGACCCAATCCATACTTATTCACACACCCAATTATCCATGTGTGTAAATGGCGTGAATTGGAGTCCAGACGTGCACTCAAACAATGCTTGCTTTCCCACCAGTACTCGTCCATAGAAACAACAATTTTCGCTATTCTTGACAAATTCACTTTTTGTTGTATAACCAGGACTGAGGTAGATGACGAGACTGCTCCTTTTACCTGATTCTGACCAAGGTGGTCAGACTATCATACCAAATTGTTGTTAGCCGTGTGTGGTAGGGTTATTTAAAATAACCTACAATTCTGGAGTTCAAAATATAATATGATCAACAATGCTAAGAAACGTAAGGAAGATTTATATTGAGTAGTGAGGCCAGGATCTAATACTATATGTTGAATCAATCAGCCGGTCATTGTTACTTGTGCTACAATTCTACTTTCCCCTTTCTCGAAATAACCACAACACCGATTGTGTTGAAATTTAGTAAAGGCATAGCTCGGTTAAGATATAAACTAATTAAAATTACTTATACCGCTTAACCTACGACCTCCACTAGTAGGTAAGATATTCATGCCAAAGGGCGTAATGTTTCAGGGCGCGGCGGGGAAATTAATAGCTTGTTGACGTGGTGGTGG